>ML093161.1:21855-49906 GCA_003697995.1 Taxidea taxus jeffersonii
CCTACTTGTGATCTCTGTCAAATAAGTAAATAAAATCTTGAAAAAAAGATTCATTTGTAAAAGGAGGAAGGTCATGTTTTACTCAGACATTCTCCAAATCACGAATACATTGTGAGTGTGGGGGGACTTGAAAGAATTCCTGTGAAGGAAGGACCTGGTGATCTCAGTCAATGCCAGGCCCCATGTTAACCAGGAGTTTGATGGGGCAGCTCAAAACAATGGGTCCAAGCTGGGCTTGGATCAACCTTTTCCAGAGAACAGGCAGCTGAGACTACCCGCCCCATGGGCGGCCGTGAGGGTGTAATGCTTGAGCACCATCTCCCCGGCCTGCCCAGCCTTTCCCTCCTCCCTGACTCCTCAGGCAGCTCTGTCCCTATACGTGCAGGGGCCTCTTCTGTATCATATACCCCAACCTCCAGCAGCTCCTACCAAGGTACAGCCTACCAAATCACGTGTAAAACCTTGGCCTGATAGTCAGAGCTCTCTGTATCTTGGCCAGCCACTCCTTCCAGCATTCTTCTCCCTACTCTCTCCTATACGTGTCAACCAAATAGGAGATCTCTCCGTTCCTTGTCATTCTCCCATCCCATCATTGGCTGCCATCTCTCTCCATAGTCTTCCAGCTGCACCTGCAGAAAGTTCCAGTCCTTCCTTCCCCTTGTCTGACAACCCCCACCTCCACCTCCAATTTCCCATCCACAAAGTTCCATGTTTTTGTTCTGCTCCTATGGATATACATATGTCCATAATTCACATCTGATTTCTGAGTGTTGGGATTTGGGATTTCTGGGTGAAATTCTGAGGTTCATCTGGTAGAATGAGGCAGTAGGAGGGCCCCAGAAATGCCTGTATCATGCTTCTCCTCCTGCCTTATCTACATGGGGCCTGAACTGAAGAGCCTGTGTGTAAAGAACACTAGCAGAATGAGAATAAAGTGCCACGATTAAATCTGAACCAACGCCCTTGATCCACAAAGTAGAACCCACTATGATAATTACGTTGGAATAGGCCATTTTGGCTTGAAGTTGAAGTGAGATCCTTACTCCTTCCACCGCTACCTCCAGTAGAGAGGCAGAGAGACAGGGAGGGATGGAGACAGCCCAGTGGGCACTGGGTCCACTCACCAGAGTAGACACGGAAAGTAGAAACAGCAGGTAGCTAGCCAGTCACCAGGCCCCCAGTCTTGCCGTGGTATAAAACAGGAAGGGGCAGAGGGTACTGCAAATGGGTAGTCACCTTTGAAGCCTCAGCCACCTAGCTATCCAGTAAAACATGGCCCATTGACTACTCTGGGACCTACCCAACCGCAGGGGTAATTTCCCCCAGAGAGGGACACTGGGGTGGGGCAGAAAGAGAAGTGTGCAGAGAGGAGCAAGACTGTTCTAGTCGCAACAAGAGATTGCTGGGGAACTGGACTATTGTTGTATACGTGAATAAATTATCTATTTATAATGTCCAATTCCTAGCAGATACTTGGTACATGGTACTCAATAAATTTTGTAGAGCTGAATTTGTGATTTGCATTTTAAAACTAGTATTGACAAGTCTGAGTCAGCTAGGGATATGGTATCCAGAATGGAGAGAATTCTAAGAAATGGATAAAATGAGCCACAGTTGCAGAATCTGGGTTATTTCTAGGGAGAAGGGGGCTTTTTCTTTATTCCGGAAACAGGGTTGAACAAGGACTGATGATTGTGGCAACTACAGGGACCCGGTTTACATCTCTAATAATGCAAGGACACGGGGCCCAGCCCCCAGTCCTTCCCGCAGAGGGAAGGGCTGCCTGGAGAGGCTGCCTGAGCTTAGAGCAACCCAGAGCAGATAACCCAGATAACCTTCGCTGAGTCAGGAATTACACTCAACGGCTTCCAAATCTGAGTCTATGAAAACGGACATCATGTGGGATTTGAGAGAGATAAGAGAACGATTTAGCCAAACATTTTAAAGCCAGATTTAAATTTTTAAAATCCCATTTTAAAAAAAAAGGAATCCCATTTCTTTTCTCTTTATCCACCCCGCAGATAATGAATTTCAAAGACATTTGTGCCCCACGTGTTTAATTATGTTGTATTATCGCTGGGTCTATAGAGTCAAATATAATCAGTCTCTGGGAATATTGGGTTTTTGCACCATTATGTCCTGAAATCATTTATATCCAGGCTTAAAATGGATTAGAATCAACATAACTTTTTTTTTTTCCCTCTGTAAGTTCAAGGTTATGTATTACTTTGAAGTTGGTAACTAGCTTTATTTATAGGAACATAGCTGTCATTTGACTAAAAAAAATGCTACACCAGGTCTGACCATGGCCTCCAGACAAAGGCCAGATTTCACTGAAATTTCCACTTTTTTCTAACAGAGGATTTGTTGCAAAATTAACAAATCTGAAACAGTTCAGGACAAAGGATAGCCTGTATATGTTTAAATATATGAACTAATAAAAGCTACCATCTGAAGCCCAAGAGGCAGTCAGCTATTTGCAATTTTACAACTGGGTGATTGCTCTTTTAATTAATGTGATGAACTTATGAGTTCAGTCAATTTAATTATAGAGGAAATAACTGCATTTTGTTTATTGCCTATTTGGTGTGATTAAAAATTTACTGGAGAAAAATCATCCATGAAAGGTATTTTAACATTTTTCTAAATGCCTCGATGACATTTGGGGGGGCGGGTGAAGAACCCGTATTTTGTGTCTAATGTTGAGTTAGTTTTCCTCATCACAAGCTGGTCCAGATCTGGTAGGAACCAGCCTGTTGTAAATCAGCAGCTGCTGCCACAATTCACCAGAATAAAACAAATGAAAGATTGTTTTTTAACTTGAGCCCCTTCTATTTGTCATTTGCTACAATTTTATTTTATATTCTCCTTTCATTCTAATGCTTTCCCTGTCATAAAAATGTTAATAATTTCTCTTAGTGTTTCATATTAATTTGTCAAACCAAGCTTAGACAACACCATCAAGCTGTTCTCCCAGAGATTTGGTGGGGGGTGGGAAACCAACTTGACATACAGTATCATGGGCCATGTGTCAAGTTCAATTTTTTTTTTAAAGATTTTATTTATTTATTTGACAGAGAGAGATCACAAGTAGGCAGAGAGGCAGGCAGAGAGAGAGAGGAGGAAGCAGGCTCCCCGCTGAGCAGAGAGCCCAATGTGGGGCTCGATCCCAGGACCCTGGGATCATGACCTGAGCCGAAGGCAGAGGCTTTAACCCACTGAGCCACCCAGGGGCCCCTGAAGTTCAATTTTTTAAAAAAACGTACATTGTGCACCTTCTCCGGCACCATCTCAGGCTGACAGTACTAGAAAAGCAACACAGACCGGATTTCCGGCTTTGGGAAGTCTCAGTCTGATAACCAAAGCATGTCAAGAAACCTCATTACCATATTACAGGGTACTGATGGTGGGACAGAGGAAGGGCATGGAACCGGCGAACCCAAGAAAAAAACAGGTTAATGGGGTAACTTTTTAGACAGCTTTTGACCTAACCAAACTTAATTAGAGTAATGGAATACCCTCAGATCCCTTTTCATTTTAAAACATATGGACTGGCTTGTTTCATGTGTCAATTGGCCTGGGTTATGGGATGCCCAAATACTCAGTTAAAAATTCTTCTGGAAAAAAAAAAAATTCTTCTGGATGTGGGACACCTGGGTGGCTCAGTCGGTTAAATGTCTGCCTTCAACTCGGGTCGTGATCCCAGCATCCTGGGATCCAGTCCCAAGTCGAGCATCATGCTCAGTGAGGAGCTTGCTTCCTCCCTCTGCCTGCTTTGCCTCCTGCTCTCCCTGCTTGCACTTTCTCTCTCTCTCTCTCTCTCTCTCTGGCAAATAAATAAATTAAAAATTTTTTTTTTCTGGATGTGTGGCTGAGGTTGTTTCTGGATGAGAGTACCATCTGAATCAGGAGGCTTGAGTAACCCCAACTGCTCTTGGAAATACAGTGGGCCTCATCTAATCCCACTAAGGTCTGAGTAATGGAGAATTCCTCTCTCCACCCATCTGAGCTGGGACGTGGGTTTCTGCCTTTGGATTCAGACTTGGCCTTGGAAGTCACATGATCCACCATCTGGTCTCCTGCCTCAGACTTAGATGCATCCTCCACGATCACATTAGCCAATTCCTTACAACAAATCTCTTTACATTTATATCCTATTGGCTCTATAGAGAAACCCTGACTAATACAACATCACTTGATCATCCTGTGAATATCCACTAGTTTCCAGTAGAAACGACGTGGTTCTGCCTCCCTGAAGGGCTTCTGAATTCAAACAAGCTGAACTGATGCTACAGCATTCCTTTCATTGACCTAGAAGGACATGGGTGTTACACAGCATGTGCTGGTCAAATTTTCCAGTTAGGGGAGGATAAATCCATTCCTCCCTCAAAGACTCCAGAGCAGTCTCCTTTCTCCTGTAAGAAATGAACACTGTCATCAGGAGACAATAAAGGTAGCCTTAGGACCGTGTTTCTGTTTCTGGGATGCTCAGACCACCCAGGGCTCTGTGAAGAGGGTGGGTTTCCAAGCATCCTCAGATGCCCCTGAGGAAAACTCTCAGCACCTCGCCCCCCAACCCAGTCCCCATGCAGCTGGAGCAGGTCACAGAACAAGTCCTGACAACCATTTTCATCGCTGCCTTTTACAATCAGTTCCCGAAACACATTTGTATCTAAATGCACCACTGTTTCGTTCTGTGTGGCCTTCATCTCAGAATGAAATCTAGTTTCTACAGCTCTTCCAGTTGCCCCAGGCACCCCCATACATCCCGCTGTCTGTCGTGGAGCAGCTTTGGAGAAAGATTATTTCCTCTCCTCCTTTTCAACCCTCACCCTAGGCTTCTTCTGTTTAACTAAAACAATCAGAAATTGGTCAAATCTATATTTTTAGGGAATCTTTTCCCAGCTGTGTTTGGGCTGTAGTTGGTGATCTGGTGACAGAAGAAATCTTGGTCAATAAAATAAGCTGCTTCAGCAACAAAATGTGCCCTACAGTAAGAGCCCTTGCCCCAGACATGGTCCTGTGGGGGACCCCTCAAGATGGGAGCAGGACAGCTCAGATGCTATTGGGAGAGGCTCAATGCACTGGGGCCCTTCATGTCTCCCCCACTCTATCCTTGCAACCTGAGGCATGTGTCTTTTCTTCCTCAACACAGAAAAGAGAAGGCAGTTTGTGACTGAGATGTTTAAGCCTCACATTGCAATTGCCCCAGTAAAATGCATAAACGGGTTGGCATGAATTTCTTATATAAGGTTCATAATTGAACTTCCTGAACTTTTTCCTTCTGGGGGAACAAACTTCAACCCAAATGCCCATCACCTAATGAATGAATAAGCAAAAAATGGTATATCCATACAATGAAATGTTACTTGGCCATACGAAGGAATGGACGAACCTGAAAACATGACGCTAAATGAAGGAAATCAGTCACAGAACATACTCGAAGGGCCCTGTGGAACCAAAGTGACAACACACTGCACCCAAATGGCAATCCACAGTGTGGGTCTGGGGAGAGAAACTCTAAGTATGACACTGGTCCAGACCAGTGATGTGGTCTTGGCTTTGGTCCTGCTATTTATTAGCTTTATGGCCTTAGTCAAGGCTCAAACATCTCTAAATATGCATTTTCTCATCAGCAAAATTAGGATAACAGTGCCTTCATTTGTGAGAACTGAATGGAACCATGTGTTCAGCACTACTCGAACCACTCGAACAAGTTTGTTCGAGAAGTAGGTCTCCAATAACTTCTTATATCTACGCCCTCAGTGGTCCCCTTCCACGTTGATTCTGGGATTAGCCATATGACTTGCTTTGACCAATGGCACCACTAGCAAACATAATTTGAGCAGAGGCTTAAAACATACTGTGCATTGGGGCTGCCTTCTAGTACCACTCAAGTTTACCAAGTGAAGATGCCTAGACTAGCCTGTGGAGATGTGTCACTTAGTGGTCACCCAGCCCAACGACCAGCCATGCAAGTGGGGCCATCTTAGACCATCCTATCCTCATTGAGCTGCTGGGACTGTAGCCATACAAAGAAAGGCTCCAGGTGCAGATGAACCAGCCTGCTGATCCTAGCAATTACTGCCCCATATATCAAAGATCACTAGAAACAGAAACACTCTTCTAGTCAAACAAAGTGAGCTTTATTTAAACACACAGCAGAGAGGAAGAGTGTACACCAGAGGAAACAGAAAGGGAAAGTTGGGTGGACCTTATTATAGGATTTGGGTGTCTGCTACAAATGGGTGATTCCATGAAGGGACTGGAGAAACAGAGGCAGAGGTTCTGATCAGGGGCTGTGAGAAAGTAGGGGCCACTTGGTGACCAGATATCTTGGTAATTTTTACCTACAAAGCAGGAGGACTAAAGTGGGATAGAAGTGGTCAGTGGTCATTTGTATGAGATATTTCCTTATTTTTGAGTTGCAGAATGTCCTTGTCTCTGTATTATTTAAGGCATGATCACAAAATAGTCTTGTCTCTGCCTTATTCCATCATGGTCAAGAATAGCCTTGTCTGAATATTGTTTATATACCATGAAAATTGCTTCTGCATACTCAGGAACAATACAGCTGCCAGCAAATTACCAGCTGTTGGCTCTTGGTGCCACTTTTCACTTTCTTATACACAGAACCACTGGCAAGTAACATGATTGTTTTAAACCTCTAAGTTTTGGGGTGGTTTTTAATTCAGCAACAGACAATTGATAGGAGCTCTCTGTAATAGCTAAAGTGCTGAGTAGGCTTTCTGATTTGTTCCAGGGTTATAAATGTAGGAAGCCCCAACTTTATGGGATTCCGCGTGGAGGAGGTCAGCAGAATGTGACGAGTTGACCAGGACTTGCTGAGAAAAGGGGCAGGTAGGGACCAGAGAGGCCTGAGGTGGCCAGGAAGCCACACATGTGCCCCACAGAGGGCCTGTTTGTCCCCTTCTTGAGACTGGCTCTCCCTCTTTCAGATGCTCCCTCCATGGACCAGACCATGATGCTCTACCTTCCTTTTCCCTTTCCTGGAAGGGTCAAGTGCAGGCTCCCCAGGAACTCTTCTCAGTTAACATCTCTGACAGGCCTATGAAAACCTCTGATCACTTGTGCATGAACAATCTATTCTGCTCACAGAGCCTCCCATGGTTTCAGCCATCATAAACAATAGAGGAGCCTATTTGATTTTTGGTAGAAGGATATACTTGCCCTTGCTCTGGGTACAGGAGGTGCTGACCCATTTCAAGCAGATATGATTGGGGGGTAATAATTCTTAGTTATTGTTTGACCCTTTGAATGACCAATAACCCAAGAGTGAACTCTTATGCTTTTCAACCAGGTGCTTTTAGCTGAAATCACTGCCGGGCAGACCCTGGTCATGAATCTCCTGAGGACAGGCCATGCATCTTGCAGTTACTTCTTCTCTAGCCAAAACCTTCAGTGATGTTCAGGGAAGAGCGAAGGACAGTAAATCTTATTTTCCTCTTACAAATACCCTTAGGCTGTTCCTTCCTGGCAGTTTAAAAATTGACTCAAACTCAACCAACTTCTGGGAGGTATTCTTTCATTTGACAACAACAATATGTTTCTCCATTCATCCTCAAAGCCAAAGGCAGTCCCTTTATCAAAATCTGTCAGAGTCAGGTACAGAAAGATCTCCATGACCGAAAAATAAGCACCCACACTGGTTTTATGAAAAGAAAGACAGTAAACTCCAGTGGGAACAATGGGATATTTGTCTTGATTCAATAGGTTCTTGAAAGAAAATGAGAAGCATTTGATTCATTGGAGGATGATGAAGTAATTGTATTTTATATGAAAATTTATTTTCCTAACCACAGGGGACTCTTGAATTTCAATAGATTCCCTCCTTCCTTCTTACTCTGTCACACCAGCAGAAAGCCAAACACTGGCTAACTGCAGAGTCAGAGTATCACCTCGGCCACAATAAACTGGGTCATCTAATCCTGGCTGTCCAGTCTGTCAGACAATGTCAATGCTAAGATAGGAATAGAATCCATACTGCAAAACCACAATCACTTAACAAAGTGCTTCCACTCTTGATGAAAAATTCACTGGCCAAATTCCTGGCTCTGCCCCCTCTGGGTGTCACGTAAGTGTTCTGTATCTTGGTGTCTTCGTTCGTAGAACTGGAATGAGGAACGAGCAAGAAAGTACAATCTTCCTTTCAAGAATACAAAATGATGGGGCACCTGGGTGGTTCAGTGGGTTAAGCCTCTGCCTTCGGCTCAGGTCATGATCCTGGGGTCCTGGGATCAAGCCCTGCATCGGGCTCTCTGCTCAGCAGGGAGCCTGCTTCCTCCCCTCTCTCTGCCTGCCTCTCTGCCTGCTTGTGATCTCTCTCTGTCAGATAAATAAATAAAATATTTAAAAAAGAATATAAAGGGCGGAGAAGTAGCAGGTTGAGACGACATCAGGCAGCAGGAGATCAGCTACATAGCCTATCAAACCATTCCAAACACCTACAAATCCAACAGGAGATCGAAGAGAAGAAAAACAACAATTCTAGAAACAGAAAATTGACCACTTTCTAAAAGGTAGGACCAGCGGAGAAGTGAATCCAATGCGACGGGAAGATAGACCCCGGGGGGAGGGGCCGGCTCCCGGCAAGTGGTGGCACAACGGAGCACAAAATCAGGATTTTTAACAGTCTGCTCCATGGAGGGACATCGCTCCAGAGGCTAAACTGGGGTGAAGACCTCACGGGGACAGCATGGACTCAGGTCCCGTGGGGTCACAGAGGATCAGGGGTGTCTGAGTGTCACAGAGCACACAGGGGAGCGGGGAAGCTGGCTGCGGAGACAGAGCCAAGAAGTGAACTCTCAACTCGGGGTTTCCTAGAGCCGTGGTCTGTGACACGGGCTGGTGCTCTGTGCGAGGGGTCCCCACAAGATCCGGGGAGACTCCTACCCGGGAGAGCTCAGGGGATCTAAGGGGTTCGGAGACTCCAGGTGGGACTCTGCCAGAGACAGAGACGCTTGGTCACAGGCTGGGTGACCTCAGAGCACAGCCAGAAGCCAGTGAGACGGGACTGATTACGCACGATTTTCTCCAAGCCCGGCTGGAGGCTGGGGAGACAGGAGTGATTAAGCGCTTTTCTCTAAAGGCGCACTGAAGACTGGGGCCCCTAGCTCTCGGCTCCTCCAAACCGGAGATTGGGAGGCCGCCATTTTCATTCCCGTCCTCCGGAACTCTACGGAAAGCGTTCAGGGAACAAAAGCTCTCGAAAGTGAACCTGAGAGGATTACTTAGCCCGGCCCCTGGTAAGGGCGGTGCAATTCCGCCTGGGGCAGAGACACTTGAAAATCACTACAACAGGCCCCTCCCCCAGAAGATCAACAAGAAATCCAGCCAAGACCAAGTTCACTTAACAAGGAGAACAGCGGATTCTTATCTGGACAAAATGACAAGGCGGAAAAACTCACCACCACAAAAAGAACAGGAGGCAGTACCGAAGGCTAGGGACCTAATCAATACAGACATTGGTAATATGTCAGATCTGGAATTCAGGACGATGATTCTCAAGGTTCTAGCCGGGCTCGAAAAAGGCATGGAAGATATTAGAGAAACCCTGTCAGGAGAAATAAAAGCCCTTTCTGGAGAAATAAAAGAACTAAAATCTAATCAAGTTGAAATAAAAAAGGCTATTAATGAGGTGCAATCAAAAATGGAGGCTCTTACTGCTAGGATAAATGAGGCAGAAGAAAGAATTAGTGATATAGAAGACCAAATGACAGAGAATAAAGAAGCTGAGCAAGAGAGACAAACAACTACTGGACCACGAGGGGAGAATTCAAGAGATAAGTGATACCATAAGACGAAACAACATTAGAATAATTGGGATTCCAGAAGAAGAAGAAAGAGAAAGAGGAGCAGAAGGTATACTGGAGAGGATTATTGTAGAGAATTTCCCTAATATAGCAAGGGGAACAAGCATCAAAATCCAGGAGGTACAAAGAACACCCCTCAAAGTCAATAGGAATCGGTCCACACCCCGCCATCTAATAGTAAAATTTACAAGTCTTAGTGACAAAGAGAAAATCCTGAAAGCAGCACGGGACAAGAAGTCTGTAACATACAATGGTAAAAATATTAGATTGGCAGCAGACTTATCCACAGAGACCTGGCAGGCCAGAAAGAACTGGCATGATATATTCAGAGCACTAAACGAGAAAAACATGCAGCCAAGAATACTTTATCCAGCTAGGTTACCATTGAAAATAGAAGGAGAGATAAAAAGCTTCCAGGACAAACAAAAACTGAAAGAATTTGTTAACACCAAACCAGCTCTACAGGAAATATTGAAAGGGGTCCTCTAAGCAAAGAGAGACCCTAATAGTATTATCAGAAAGGAACAGAGACAATATACAGTAACAATCACCTTACAGGCAATACAGTGGCACTAAATTCATACCTCTCAATAGTTACCCTGAACGTAAATGGGCTAAATGCCCCAATCAAAAGACACAGGGTTTCAGAATAGATAAAAAAACAAAACCCATCAATATGCTGCCTACAAGAAACTCATTTTAGACCTGAAGACACCTCCAGATTGAAAGTGAGGGGGTGGAAAACAATTTACCATGCTAATGGACATCAGAAGAAAGCTGGGGTGGCAATCCTTATATCAGATCAATTTGATTTTAAGCCAAAGACTATAATAAGAGATGAGGAAGGACACTATATCATACTCAAAGGGTCTGTCCAACAAGAAGATCTAACAATTTTAAACATCTATGCCCCTAACATGGGAGCAGCCAACTATATAAACCAATTAATAACAAAATCAAAGAAACACATTGACAAGAATACAATAATAGTTGGAGACTTTAATACACCCCTCACTGAAATGGACAGATCATCCAAGCAAAAGATCAACAAGGAAATAAAGGTCTTAAATGACACACTGGACGAGATGGACATCACAGAAATATTCAGAACATTCTACCCCAAAGCAACAGAATACACGTTCTTCTCTAGTGCCCATGGAACATTCTCCAGAATAGATCACATCCTGGGTCATAAATCAGGTCTCAACAGGTATCAAAAGATTGGGATCATTCCCTGCATATTTTCAGACCACAATGCTCTGAAGCTAGAACTCAATCACAAGAGGAAATGTGGAAAGAGCACAAATACATGGAGACTCAACAGCATCCTTCTAAAAAATGAATGGGTCAACCAGGAAATTAAAGAAGAATTGAAAAAAACCATGGAAACAAATGATAATGAAAACACAACGGTCCAAAATCTGTGGGACACAGCAAAGGCAGTCCTGAGAGGAAAATATATAGCGATACAAGCCTATCTCAAGAAACAGGAAAGGTCTCAAATACACAACCTAACCCTACACCTCAAGGAACTCGAGAGAGAACAACAAAGAAAGCCTAAACCCAGCAGGAGAAGAGAAATAATAAAGATCAAAGCAGAAATCAATGAAATAGAAACCAAAAAAACAATAGAACAAATCAATGAAACTAGGAGCTGATTCTTTGAAAGAATTAATAAGATTGATAAACCCCTGGCCAGACTTACCCAAAAGAAAAGAGAAAGGACCCAAATAAATAAAATCATGAATAAAAGAGGAGAGATCACAATCAACACCAAAGAAATACAAACAATCATAAGAACATATTATGAACAACTCTATGCCAACAAATTCGACAATCGGGAAGAAATGGATGATTTCCTAGAGACATATAAACTGCCAAAACTGAACCAGGAAGAAATAGAAAACCTGAATAGGCCCATAACCAGTAAGGAGATTGAAACAGTCATCAAAAATTTCCAAACAAACAAAAGCCCAGGGCCAGATGGCTTCCCAGGGGAATTCTACCAAACATTTAAAGAAGAATTCATTCCTATTCTCCTGAAACTGTTCCAAAAAATAGAAATGGAAGGAAAACTTCCAAACTCATTTCATGAGGCCAGCATCACCTTGATCCCCAAACCAGACAAGGATCCCATCAAAAAAGAGAATTATAGACTAATATCCTTGATGAACACAGATGTGAAAATTCTCACCAAAATACTAGCCAATAGGATCCAACAGGACATTAAAAGGATTATTCACCATGACCAAGTGGGATTTATTCCAGGGCAGCAGGGCTGGTTCAACATCGGCAAATCAATCAATGTGATACAATACATTAACAAAAGAAAGAACAAGAACCATATGATACTCTCAATAGATGCTGAAAAAGCATTTGACAAAGTACAACATCCCTTCCTAATCAAAACTCTTCAAAGTGTAGGGATAGAAGGCACATACCTCAATATTATCAAAGCCATCTATGAAAAACCCGCAGCAAGTATCATTCTCAACGGAGAAATACTGAGAGCTTTTCCGTTAAGGTCAGGAACACGGCAGGAATATCCACTATCACCACTGCTATTCAACATAGTACTAGAAGTCCTAGCCTCAGCAATCAGACAACAAAAAGAAATTAAAGGCATCCAAATCGGCAAAGAAGAAGTCAAACTATCGCTCTTTGCAGATGATATGATACTATATGTGGAAAACCCAAAAGGCTCCACTCCAAAACTGCTAGAGCTTGTACAGGAATTCAGTAAAGTGTCAGGATATAAAATCAATGCACAGAAATCAGTTGCATTTCTTTACACCAACAACAAGACAGAAGAAAGAGAAATTAAGGAGTCAATCCCATTTACAATTACACCCAAAACCATAAGATACCTAGGAATAAACCTAACCAAAGAGGCAAAGAATCTATACTCAGAGAACTATAAAGTACTCATGAAAGAAATTGAGGAAGACACAAAGAAATGGAAAAATGTTCCATGCTCATGGATTGGAAGAATAAATATTGTGAAAATGTCTATGCTACCTAAAGCTATCTACACATTTAATGCAATGCCTATCAAAATTCCATCCAATTTTTTCAAAGAAATGGAACAACTAATCCTAAAATTTATATGGAACCAGAAAAGACCTCGAATAGCCAAAGGAATATTGAAAAAGAAAACCAAAGTTGATGGCATCACAATTCCCGACTTCAAGCTCTACTACAAAGCTGTCATCATTAAGACAGTATGGTACTGGCACAAAAACAGACACATAGATCAATGGAACAGAATAGAGAGCCCAGAAATAGACCCTCAACTCTATGGTCAACTAATCTTCGACAAAGCAGGAAAGAACATCCAATGGAAAAAAGACAGCCTCTTCAACAAATGGTGTTGGGAAAATTGGACAGCCACATGCAGAAAAATGAAATTGGACCATTTCCTTACACCACACACAAAAATAGACTCAAAATGGATGAAGGACCTCAACGTGAGAAAGGAATCCATCAAAATCCTTGAGGAGAACACAGGCAGCAACCTCTTCGACCTCAGCCGCAGCAACTTCTTCCTAGGAACAACGCCAAAGGCAAGGGAAGCAAGGGAAAAAATGAACTATTGGGACTTCATCAAGATCAAAAGCTTTTGCACAGCAAAGGAATCAGTCAACAAAACCAAAAGACAACTGACAGAGTGGGAAAAGATATTTGCAAATGACATATCAGATAAAGGGCTAGTATCTAAATCTACAAAGAGCTTAGCAAACTCAACACCCAAAGAACAAATAATCCAATCAAGAAATGGGCAGAGGACATGAACAGACATTTCTGCAAAGAAGACATCCAGATGGCCAACAGACACATGAAAAAGTGCTCCACATCAGTGGGCATCAGGGAAATACAAATCAAAACCACAATGAGATACCACCTCACACCAGTCAGAATGGCTAAAATGAACAAGTCAGGAAATGACAGATGCTGGCGAGGATGTGGAGAAAGGGGAACCCTCCTACACTGTTGGTGGGAATGCAAGCTGGTGCAACCACTCTGGAAAACAGCATGGAGGTTCCTCAAAAAATTGAAAATAGAGCTACCTTATGACCCAGCAATTGCACTACTGGGTATTTACCCTAAAGATACAAACGTAGTGATCTGAAGGGGCACGTGTACCCGAATGTTTATAGCAGCAATGTCCACAATAGCCAAGTTATGGAACGAACCTAGATGTCCATCAATGGATGAATGGATAAAGAAGAGGTGGTATATATATACAATGGAATACTATGCAGCCATCAAAAGAAATGAAATCTTACCATTTGCGACGACATGGATGGAACTAGAGCATATTATGCTTAGCGAAATAAGTCAACTGGAGAAAGACAACTATCACATGATCTCCCTGATATGAGGAAGTGGAGATGCAACGGGGGTGGGGGTTAAGGTGGTAGGAAAAGAAAAAATGAAACAAGATGGGATCAGGAGGGAGACAAACCAAAAGAGACTCTTAATGTCATAAAACAAATTGAGGGGGGGGGAGAGGGGTTGGGAGAGGGTGGTGGGGTTACATTATATGTTTAAATAAAAAAGCTTAGGGACGCCTGGGTGGCTCAGTTGGTTAAGCAGCTGCCTTCGGCTCGGGTCATGATCCCAGCGTCCTGGGATCGAGTCCCACTTACGGCTCCTTGCTCAGCAGTGAGCCTGCTTCTCCCTCTGTCTCTGCCTGCCATTCTGTCTGCCTGTGCTCGCACTCCTGCGCTCTCTATCTGACAAATAAATAAATAAAATCTTTAAAATAAATAAATAAATAAAAGCTTAATAAAAAAAGAATATAAAATGATAAACATATTCTCTGTGAAATTTTGTAAATTTATTTATTATTCTGTGACATCTCACTATCATCACAATGGCAGCAGCTAAAACACATCCTTCCCACAAGGAACAAGAATAACTTGTGCACTCCCCAGGGATAGGAGTCATTACAACTCATCGGTAGATCCACTCTGACACATATCCCCCAAGGAAACGTCCCAGGATATGCTTGTTGAATAGCTAGATGGAGTACTGAGTGTGTGGATGAGTGGATGGGTGAGTAGGTGGATGGATGGATGAATGGATGGAAGGAAGGATGGATGGAAGCTGGGGGGCCATGATGGTATGCAATAGTATGGGCCTTCAGATCACTGAAATAGTAAAATACTTACATACAAATTGGTAAAAAAGCCCTTTCCCTGAGCTCCTCAAGTGTCTCCTTGAATCCTCCTCTTCCTTCCACAAAGCCATCAGCTGAAGCGTCGTCATCTGGCACAGCGCCCTGTGCTGACAGGCAAACTAAGTGGTTGATGCCCATGTCTCACTCAACTGTGAAATATTCTGAATGTCTATCTTGTGTGGCTGGGTGACCATTCCATTACTGGACTAGTTTTAGGCTATTAGCCCTAGAATAAAGTTCTTAATAACTCCTATGAATGAGATTTAAATTTGTTGTCAGTGTTTCCTAGTTCAAAGCATAAAACTCCCTCACAATATCCCATCATAACTTGAAGTCTTTTAAGGCTTTACTTCACCACATTCCAACATTTCCAAATAAAATGATCTACCACATGTGAGGCAGGACTTTTCCCTTAAGTAGTTACTTATTATTTCAATTCACTTTTTAAACAGCATGGATTTTGGGGGAAAATGCCTACTGATCAGTCACAAAATCATGATCAAGGGGACATCTAGAACAGTCCTCATTAAACCTTGGAAGAATTTGTGACAACTGTCCATCAGTGCCACCAACCAGAGCTCACCGTTGGTCCTGTTGTGAGAGAGGTGGTGTCCATCTCACCAGGCCCTGCTCCAACCAGTCACATGGCTGACGTCTTGCTCTGCGGGTCTCAGTTCCCCACGGCCTCCAGCTCCTCCCCTGATGCTCTCCACCGATGCCAGCCCCACCACGCATGGCTCTGACAGGGGGAGCCCCCTGCTCTACTTTCCCTCAGTTCCCTGTGACAGTCTTTGGGCAATAATGTCCCCACACCCAACACACACACACACACACATACACACACACATTCTTGATGACAATTTCCAGAAACAAAACAGTGTAACACCGGGAAGGGAATATATGTTTTCTGTGGGCCTTTTCCTTACTGTGTCAGGTACGCTGACCCTTAGGTGCATCTTCCGCTCCCCACACCATGCCCAGCGTACACAGGAAGGGGTTATTTCTTACCCCTTACCAAACAGCCATGAGCATTAGTTTACAAACCCTGGGGCCTGGTCTTCCCTTGGGCCAGATGAGTTTCGGGAAGGCGGTGCCCCCTCCCCTCAAGGACTCTGAAGCACAATTACCCCCGAGCATGTAGTCTTGGGGTCCAGAGGGCAGGAAGTAGACTCCTCCTGCCCCAGTTTCTTTCTTCCAGCTGCACGTCCCATTCTTAATAGCACAGGAGGGACGCCTGGGTGGCTCAGTTGGTTAAGCGGCTGCCTTCGGCTCAGGTCATGATCCCAGCGTCCTGGGATCGAGTCCCACATCGGGCTCTTTGCTCGGCAGGGAGCCTGCTTCTCCCTCTGCCTCTGCCTGCCTCTCTGTCTGCCTGTGCTCGCTCTCTCTCTCTCTCTAACTAATAAATAAATTAAAAATCTTAAAAAAAAATAAAAAAAAAAACAACACAGGAGGCACCATCTCCTGTCTGGAAAAACTTTATCAAAGGGAAGTCGCTTTAAGAAACCTAACAGCATTCCGAACGTGCGCCACAGGAGAGACTACACAGCCAGGCCAGGCAATGCGATGGATCGGCCGCTTCTGCATTTTGAGAAGGGGAAAACACAGTGGCTGTCATCCTTCAACAGACAGTATATTGAATGATATTTTATAATTAGCTCCCACTCCTCTGACACAAAGAATAAAAGAACTGGACCATCTAGATTCCCTCTCTCAAGAGCGTCAGGAAGGAAGCATTGCGGTAATAATAGCATTGCGGGAAGCCAGCTGCAATGGCACCTACCCAGTTTTAAGAGGAGATTTTCTTTTACCAACATCATTTTCCAATCCCCTTCCAACTGCTGAATTCCCTCTTCAAATGTAATATTTCTTTTTTTTTTTTTTTTTTACAAAGTATGATAACTATGGTGTCAAATAGTAACACATTAGAAGAAATAAATACAACAGAGGAAAGAAGGCTTCCCTGTTGGCTGAAAGTACCAGCCCAATGCGTCTCCAGGGTTATGGGCTGATCTGCATCAGCCTCCTGCTCTTTTGCGCCACCCCACCCCCTCCTGGGGTCCCCAGAGACGCTGTCAGACACAATTCCTAACCCAGCAAACGCCATTTGAATTTTTCACGAAGGATTCCCCTCACACTCACAGCAGCTGCTGTCAGGGCGGACTGAACGCGGCCGTGGGCTTCCAGGCACAGCTCCTGCTTGGCCAAAGGGAGCTTTGAGCCTCGACCTCCCCGGGGAGGATGTGCAGCCTGGCTCCCAGCGGGTGGCGGGAGGCATCTGGGAGGAAGAACTCTTGGCCATAGATGTTTACCTGATTCCCCTTGACAGAGCTCACAATCTAGGGAAGGAGGGGCCATCCTGCAGTCTGAGCGGAGGGTCTCCTGGCTGCCGCTCCGGGCTCTCCTTGCTAACACATAACTTCTATAATCAGAACAAATGTAGGTTTTTTTTGTTTTTGTTTTAAAGAAAGAAAGGAACTCTGGCCTCCTCAGTTCTGAGATGGGCAGAGAAAAATAGAATAGAAGCCTCTTCTTTTGTCTAGGCGGGATGGTTCAAAATGCACATGGTGACAGCCGGGGTCTGTCCAGGGAAAACAGAAAGCTCTTTAGGCCTTTGAATTGAGGGATGTAATACAGGGAATTCGCTGATCACATGACAGGAGCACAGGGGAATTCAACAGAGGACAGCGGACAAACCAGAAATTAGCCACAGCTGGAACCAGAACACACCAGGGCCCATGAGCCAGTGGGAATAGGGGTGTGGGGCCACAGCCCAAACCAGGACTTTCTGTAGCTGCTGAGACTGTGGGGAGCTGGGGCCACGGGGAGGGGTTGTGTGGCACGAGTGGGGCTATGGAGAGAGGCAGGCACTGTTGAGATGCAGGAGCAGAGAGAAGGAGTAAAACACCAGGGAGTCTCCAGTCCTCCTACTGACCACGCCTACCAAAGGCCATTAGTAAAGGACCTGGCGAAATGTAGGTCTATGTGATCCAGAGGAGCAGAAGAGAGGCTAGGATGGATCTGAGGCATACTGGGCACCTAGTCTGTTTTTTGTATTGGCTTACCAACCAAGCCTAAGACCAAGACCAAGAGGTTAGATGGCCATCCTATAATAAATACCAGCTTAGCTCTTCTGGCCCCATCACACCCTTGGAAGAAGGAGCAAGAATGTGCTCTGAATGTGGAGATGAGAGAAGATCCCAGAAGGACTTTGAGAGAGCTGAGGGGGAGGCCAAGAGGGCCATTATGAGAGCTTGCTCAGTCTGAGTTCCTAAGGATGGGTGGGTTCTGGGATCTGAGGGTTGGGGTGTGCTAGACAAAAGCAGAAATCTCAACCTTTAAGTTCCATTAGGGGGTAGAGCGGGTCCATGTCACAGATGAGGGAGAGAAATTAGATCAGGGCTTCCAGTCATATAAAGATGATTTTGTAACCCTATCATGTGCTTGCATTGGACAACCTATTTGTTATCTGAACTACTAGTGCTCTGCATTATAGTAAAACCGGCCTCACACAGTAGGGTGCGGGTGCAGTGTGGGAGTGGAGATAGGTTACCAGTAACCAGTCCGGGTGGGCTGGGGCCAGCAGTCTCCTTTCCCGGAGGAGACACTGTATCTACCCTTTCAGTTTCCTTTTCTGGAAGATGGGGTTGCTAACACCTACCTCACAGAGCTGTGGTGAGGATTACATGTGATCATGAACTAGGAATGAAGCACCGAGCCCAGAGAGCCTGGCTTCCAGAAAAGCCTCAGGTCTGGTCTGCAGGTGAGAGAAGGCTCTCACAGCCTTGCTCGGGACCACCCACCAGCCAGGACCCCTGGAAGTTCCAACCCCAGGCCAGGCCAGTGAGAACACACAGCCAAGAATGGCCTTCTTGCCTCAAAAAAATAGGACTACTGGGGTGCCTGGGTGGCTCAGTCGTTAAGCCTCCGCCTTCAGCTCAGGGTCCTGGGATGGAGACTTGTGTCGGGCTCCCTGCTCAGTGGGGAGCCTGCTTCTCCCTCACCCACTCCCCCTGCTTGTGTTCTCTTTCTCACTGTGTCTCTATCAAATAAATATATAAAATCTTAAAAAAAAATAGAACTACTGTGTGATCCAATAATCTCACTTCTGGGGAATTGATCCAGAGAAAATGAAAACACCAATTTAGATAAATGCAACCCCACATTCACTGGGGTATTATTTACAACAGTCCAGATATGGAAGGAGCCAAGTGTCCATCCACAGACACATGGATAAAGAAGCTGTGGCATATGGAGGGGAGGTGGGTGGGGGGTGGGGTAACTGGGGGATGGGCATATATATATTATATGTATATAATATATAGTATAATATACTATAATTATTATGATATATATTATATATAATATACTCTGTTATATATTATTTTGTTATATATAACATAATATACATTATATAATATTATATAAAATAATGTATGTTATAATAATCATATAATACATTATAATATATTATAATTATTATAATTATAGTATAGTATGGTATACTATACTATATATTATATATTATATATTATATATTACTCCCATAAAAAAGAATGAAATCTGGCTAGTTGTGACAACATGGATGGACCTAGAGAGTATTACGTTAAGTGAAATAAATCATAGAAGGACAAATATGGTATGATTTCACTTATATGTGGAATCTAAAAAAACAAAACAAATGAACGAACAAAACAAAACAGAAACAGAATCATAGAAACGGGATCCAAACTGTTGGTTACCAGAGTGCAGAGAGTCGGGGGCTGGGGGCAAAACAGGTGAAGAAGATGTACAACCTTAATTATAAAATATGGAGACATGGAAATGAAATGTACCGCATAGGGAATACAGTCAATAATATCGTAGTAACTTCATATGGTGACAGGCAGTAACTAGACTTATTGTGGAGGTCATCTTATAATGTGTAAAAATATCAAATCACCTGAAACTAATAGGATATTCTATATCAATTATACTTCAATTTAAAAAAAATAGCTTCCTTGCCACCTGCCTTTACAGTTTACAGGATAAAGAACTGGAGGTAGCAAATTCCCTTCCCAGCCTGCAGCTCTTTAGTCACACACACACACACACACACACACACACACACACACACACACACACAAAACCAACAACAAATAGCAGCCTGTGGAGACAGTCCCAGAAGTAAACCAGATCAGAAGAATACACATTTGCTGGCAAAATATAAAGCCGTCAGATGCCCATGAAAGTCCAAACATGTTGAAAAAAAGAAAGTGAGAAACACTCTTAGAGACAGAAAAACCTGATGACGCACCCTCCCACCGGCTGGAAGGCTGGCTGCGGTTCAGGGGTTGGGAGCTCTGGAGGATGGAGAACCACTGGTTTGGGGGGGAAGGGAAGCAGTCCACAGGCCTGTGAAAATGGACAGACATCCTCGAACATCACGGATCCCCCATCTAGCCTCTGTAGGCAGCAAAGGAGCCAGAAGGGCTGGGTGACCACAGGGAGGGCAGAGGTGGCTGAGGGTTAGCTACTCATTGTCAAGTGCATGGGGAACCAGCACACAGAGATGAAGGAGGCAGGGGCCAGGCAGAGCCTTGGCTAGAGGAAACAGCTCCACAGTGAGAGCCAAAGGATGAGTCAAGCAAGTAACAGTGGGAGTAACAGGTGTGGGTCAACACTTAATCACCAGAGTGGATGACCAAGGCAGCTAGTAAAATACACACTTTCCTAGAAGCTTCTGGAACCACTCCCTGAGGAACTTGGTCAGCTTCGTCTGGGCTTTTCAGTCATGACTTTAGGATAGTTTTATTTCCTTAGAGCTGATGATCACAACCTTCACCTCCCCCTCCCCCCCACACCACCACACTCCTCCCCACCACTGTCACGGTGAAATCACAGTAGGTCTGCAATTCTAAAGTCAAAATTTAAAAAAAGCAAAAACAAAAACAAAAACAAAAAAACCCAACAACACTACAATTCTTGGAGGGATGGAGAAAGACAGAGGAGAGAAGCCTCTGGACACTCTTCAGAGGGTCATGTTCTCTGACATCCATGATGCAGTCAGAGGGTAATTTTTTTTTCTTTTTAAGATTTTATTTATTTACTTGATAGAGAGAGAGAGATCACAAGTAGGCAGACAGGCAGGTGAAGGGGGAGAAGGAAGCAGGCTCCCCGCTGAGCAGAGAGTCCGATGTGGGGCTCGATCCCAGGACGCTGGGATCATGACCTGGGCTCGATCCCAGGACGCTGGGATCATGACCTGAGCAGAAGGCATGACACTGAGCCACCCAGGCACCCAGGGTAATTTCTGTTTATAAACTTTCCTTGGGCACCACCGGGTGTGGGGCTCTGGGCAAGGCTGCTGAGTTCTGCCCCATACTCTGCGGAACTGCAGGGACGGGAGCTGGGGGACAGCAAGATAGGATGTGCGCTCTCGTGGAGGTAGAAAGGAGGCATGTCTTTGTGCCTGGGTAATTCAGCTAAAGATGAAGAGGGTCATTCTGGTGAGAGTCTGGTGAGCATCTGGGTCAGAGAGGGGTTTGAGCGGCGTCTCAGGGTGGGCATACGGGGGGGGGGGGGGCGGGGTGGAGACACTGCAGGGAGGGACACAGCTTCACAACAAAGCACGCTCTGGCGACGTAAGTCCTCTGTGAATCTGCAGTGGTGTGCCGGGAAGGTATCTCCCCTCAAAGGGTATCTATTACTTTAATGTCAACATGTAACAGAGGCAACCCATGCTTTATCAGGAAACATTTTAGTGAATCAGGGTTGCGGGGGGAAGAACCCAAGTCTCATCTGATTGAATTGACAATCAAATGGTGGGTGATTCTAGGCATTCTCAGTGAGATGGGACCATGTTAGCTCAGCATGGGGTCCCTGGAGGATGGTCCCTTATGACAGGCTCAGAGCAGGTGACAGGCCTCATGGGTTGGCCTGATTCTGTGAGGACTAACAAAGACTCTTTGCACGTTCAAACTTTAGACAGGCTCCTAAGCCTTCTCCTAGGCCCTCTCTACACTTCCTTATAAAATCCAGTTTTCACAAGATGCCCTCCCCTCAATATCTGATCACCCTCAGATCTGATCAGTATCCTGGTCCCCCTCCCCATCCCACAGGTGATGTCTGATCCGTTGCCTTCAGCAAGGATCCTGTTGGGTTGGGCTACCCAGAACCCCCTCTTACCTCAGATGCTCTTTCCACAACCCCTAACTCTGCTCCTTGGCCATGCTATGTTGGAAGTTCAGGGCTGCAAGATCTCCTCTCGGGGGCTCTACACCTACCATGATGGTACCGAATAAAGACTGCCTGCCCATCTTTAACAAGTATCATAAATACTATTTTCTCTCACAGGACCACCAGCCTATGGTCTCCTCCTGTCCCACCCGCTGCCACCCACACTCTCACTTCCCTCCTTTCCCGCCAGGGTTGCTGGCAGTAGGGCCACACCTCTGGGTCCAGTGCAAGGGCCCAGCCCGGTGCTGCCCTTGGGGAGGCAGCCCCTGGCCCATCTCCACAGGTGGGAGGCTGCCAACCGCTCTGTCTCTGAAATAAATTCTATTTATACTCAACTGGCCACAAAAGTACATTAAAATAAAACACGAGCATATGCTTTAACAAACGTGTTAAGTAAAATTAAATGTCTAATATGCAAGCTGCCATGAGTTTTCCCTTAGGCAGAGTTTTGGCCCGGACCAACCTGGCTGACACAATTCTTTTTTTTTTTTTTTTTTTTTAATTTTAAAGTTTAATGGAAATACAGAAATGCTTTTCTCCCTCTTCTCCTTCCTTCCCTGCCACTCAGTTCAGTCTTACCACAGGGTGGTACAGGATGAAGTGGGGGAAAGCCGTGATGACTCCAGGCAGGGTTCCAGAGCCCAGCTCTGGTGTTTAGGAGACAGCCCCGCACAGGATTTCTGAGCCCAGGGGAGGTGAGGAAGGCCCCAGCACGGGAAAGGGGTGGAGGTGGGGTGACAGGAAAGACAGTTACAAATGGAAAGAGAAGGGACGCCTGGGTGGCTCAGTGGGTTAATCCGCTGCCTTCGGCTCAGGTCATGATCCCAGCGTCCTGGGATCGAGTCCCACATTGGGCTCTCTGCTCATCAGGGAGCCTGCTTCTCCCCTCCCCTCTCTGCCTGCCTCTCTGACTGCTTGTGTGATCTCTGTCTATCAAATAAATAAATAAAATCTTAAAAAAAAAATAATAAGGAAAGAGAAAACCAGAATGAACTCATGCTGTTGGGCTGGAATTGGCAGTATCAGGATGAACTCATATTCATTTATATGTACATATATGTATATGGGAATAAAAACAGAGAGATACAGCTGCGAGTGTTTATAAGTGTGTATATAAAAGGATGCATATATATATATATATATGTGTGTGTATATATATATGTGTGTGTGTGTATATATATATTCCCTAGTTCTGGCCATACCTGGGAGCAGTTGCACCCCAAAAGCAATGGGCTTAGCTCCCAGAACTTTTTCTTATGCGCCATAAGGAGAGGGAGAGGAGTCTCAAACAAGTGCCACACCCGGTACAGAGCCCTGACATGGGGCTCGATCTCACAACCCTGAGATCATGATCTGAACAGAAACTAAGAGTCAGACGCTTAACCAACTCAGCCACGCAGGCACCCCTCCCAGAACTTTTAAATTTCACTCTCAACTAAAACAAACCAGGACTCCTTAGAAAAATGGCAGATTCCAGGGCTGGGGCAGGGAACCTACAAAATGAGCCTGGGACATTCTGTTGTCCCAGAAAGTGGGAAAGTGCTCAAAGAACAATGGGAATATGTCAGAAGGTCAAATCTGAGGCAATTTTTATTATCAAAATCGATGACAGAGTCAATGCTTATAGTTGAACCTGTTGGGTTCACTGCTCACTACAGTGAGAGCGAACACACACCATGGGGAACCACGGAGTGTCTCATAAAAGGGTGTCAGAAAAACCGATTATAGGGGGCACCTGGGTCCTGGGATCGAGCCCCGCATAAGGCTCTTGGCTCGGCGGGGAGCCTGCTTCCCTTCCTCTCTCTCTCTGCCTGCCTCTCTGCCTACTTGTGATCTCTGTGTCAAATAAATACATAAAATCTTTAAAAAAAAGAAAAGAAAAACCCATTATAAGATTGGGATGTAGGGACGCCTGGGTGGCTCAGTTCGTTAAGCGGCTGCCTTTGGCTCAGGTCATGATCCCAGCATCCTGGGATTGAGTCCCACATCGGGCTCCTGGGATCGAGTCCCACATCGGGCTCCTTGCTCGGCAGGGAGCCTGCTTCTCCCTCTGCCTGCCACTCTGTCTGCCTGTGCTCGTTTGCTCTCTCTCCCTCTCTCTCTGACAAATAAATAAATAAAATCTTTAAAAAAAGAAAAGATTGGGATGTAGTGTGGATGGGTTTGAGGGGAGTCCAAGAATGCGGAGGTCACTCTGGATTGCACACTGTCCGAGTGGAGACATTTCTGTGACTGGGCACCTCAATAAATTCTATGTATAAGGAAGGCAGACTAGATAGGGATAAAGCTGTCATGGTAAAGAAGCAGTAAAAAGAGGGATCTTTGGTGCTGTGTGGGTTGCATCTTGTTTTTGTTGTGCCTAGACAAAATTATGAAGTGGCCTTGTTTTGTCTCAATTTACCATGGTCTCAGAGTGACCTTGTCTGACGCTGGTGCTCTGTGAGCTGATTTGTGTCCAACAGAAGGAGATACACAGCCTGGCTGCCAACACCAGGCTCGCTTCAAGTACCGACACCTGGCTGTGAGCATCAGACCTGCTCCGTGTCTCAGGGACCGCCTTCGTCTTTCTCAGTAACAGTGGATTAGTGCCCACGGGACAAAATCAGTATCTGTGAATCCTTACAGAAGTAATTACTTAATTAATGAAATTGGGGCAATGACGAGAAGTGAGATTTTCAGAAACAGACATTACGTTTTAGAGCAGTTCTAGGGTTACAGAAAAATTTATATAGAGTTCCCACATACTTCCCACACCCTCAACACACACACACACACACACACCTTTCCCCATTATTAACACCTTGTCTCAGTGGGGTACATTTGTTACAATTTATGAGGCAATATTGACATATTACTACTAACTAAGGTCTATAGATTATACTATGATTCACTTTTTGTGTTGTATGTTCTGTGGGTTTTGACTAGTGTACAGTAACATGTATCCACCATTATACTACCATACAGAATAGTTTCACGACCATAAAAACACCTATTCATGCCTTCTTCCTGCCCTCTGGCCCTGGCAACCACTGGTCTTTTTATTGAGCACCTAGTTTTGCCTTTTCCATAACATCACAGAGCTGCAATCACACAGAAAGGAGCCTTCTCAGACTGCCTTCTTTCACTTGGCGAGGTATATTAAATTTCCTCTCTGTCTTTTCATGGCTCAATATCTCATTTCTTTTTATTGCCAAATAATACTCCATTGTATGGATGTGCTAGTTTATCCAGCCACTTAATCAAGGATATTTTGGTCGCTTCCAATTGTTGGCAATTATGAATAAAGCTGCTATAAACATCTATGTGCAGATTTTTGTGTGGATATAAATTTTCTGCTCATTTGGGTAAATACTGAGGAACATACTTTCTGGATCATAGGGGAAGCCTATGTTTAACTCGATAAGTGTTAGACATATAGTGGTGGCTGCACCACTCTGCATTCCTACTAGCAATGAAGAAACATGATAATTACATGTATTGTAGTATTCTGGGTGGGATCTTAGAACAGACAAAAAAAAATCAGGCACAAACTAAAGGAATCTGAATAAAGATTCCTTTATGTGGAATAAAGTATGCAGTTTAATTAATAATAAGGTATTGATATTGATATTGGTTCATTAGTTGTGACAAATGTATCACAGCAGTATAAGATGTTAACCACAGAGAAAAGCCGGTACAGGGTTCACTGAATTCTCTGTACTATTTTTTTTTTTATCTTTATTAAAGCTTTATTTACACATACAATGTAACCCCACCACCCTCTCCCAACCCCTCTTCCCCCCACTCCCCTCAGTTTGTTTTATGACATTAAGAGTCTCTTTTGGTTTGTCTCCCTCCCAATCCCATCTTCTTTCATTTTTACTTTACCTACCACCTTAACTCCCACCCCCGTTGCATCTCCACTTCCTCATATCAGGGAGATCATGTGGTAGTTGTCTTTCTCCAGTTGACTTATTTCGCTAAGCATAATACGCTCTAGTTCCATCCATGTCGTCGCAAATGGTAAGATTTCATTTCTTTTGATGGCTGCATAGTATTCCATCGTATATATATACCACCTCTTCTTTATCCATTCATCTGTTGATGGACATCTAGGTTCTTTCCATAACTTGGCTACTGTGGACATTGCTGCTATAAACATTCAGGTACACGTGCCCCTTTGGATCACTACGTTTGTATCTTTAGGATAAATACCCAGTAGTGCAATTGCTGGGTCATAAGGTAGCTCTATTTTCAATTTTTTGAGGAACCTCCATGCTGTTTTCCAGAGTGGTTGCACCAGCTTGCATTCCCACCAACAGTGTAGGAGGGTTCCCCTTTCTCCACATCCTCGCCAGCATCTCTCATTTCCTGACTTGTTCATTTTAGCCATTCTGACTGGTGTGAGGTGGTATCTCATTGTGGTTTTGATTTGTATTTCCCTGATGCCCAGTGATGTGGAGCACTTTTTCATGTGTCTGTTGGCCATCTGGATGTCTTCTTTGCAGAAATGTCTGTTCATATCCTCTGCCCATTTCTTGATTGGATTATTTGTTCTTTGGGTGTTGAGTTTGCTAAGCTCTTTGTAGATTTTAGATACTAGCCCTTTATCTGATATGTCGTTTGCAAATATCTTTTCCCACTCTGTCAGTTGTCCTTTGGTTTTGATGACTGTTTCCTTTGCTGTGCAAAAGCTTTTGATCTTGATAAAGTCCCAATAGTTCATTTTTTCCCTTGCTTCCCTTGCCTTTGGCGTTGTTCCTAGGAAGAAGTTGCTGCGGCTGAGGTCGAAGAGGTTGCTGCCTGTGTTCTCCTCAAGGATTTTGATGGATTCCTTTCTCACATTGAGGTCCTTCATCCATTTTGAGTCTATTTTTGTGTGTGGTGTAAGGAAATGGTCCAATTTCATTTTTCTGCATGTGGCTGTCCAATTTTCCCAACACCATTTGTTGAAGAGGCTGTCTTTTTTCCATTGGATGTTCTTTCCTGCTTTGTCGAAGATTAGTTGACCATAGAGTTGAGGGTCTATTTCTGGGCTCTCTATTCTGTTCCATTGATCTATGTGTCTGTTTTTGTGCCAGTACCATACTGTCTTAATGATGACAGCTTTGTAGTAGAGCTTGAAGTTGGGAATTGTGATGCCATCAACTTTGGTTTTCTTTTTCAATATTCCTTTGGCTATTCGAGGTCTTTTCTGGTTCCATATAAATTTTAGGATTAGTTGTTCCATTTCTTTGAAAAAATTGGATGGAATTTTGATAGGCATTGCATTAAATGTGTAGATAGCTTTAGGTAGCATAGACATTTTCACAATATTTATTCTTCCAATCCATGAGCATGGAACATTTTTCCATTTCTTTGTGTCTTCCTCAATTTCTTTCATGAGTACTTTATAGTTCTCTGAGTATAGATTCTTTGCCTCTTTGGTTAGGTTTATTCCTAGGTATCTTATGGTTTTGGGTGTAATTGTAAATGGGATTGACTCCTTAATTTCTCTTTCTTCTGTCTTGTTGTTGGTGTAAAGAAATGCAACTGATTTCTGTGCATTGATTTTTATATCCTGACACTTTACTGAATTCCTGTACAAGCTCTAGCAGTTTTGGAGTGGAGCCTTTTGGGTTTTCCACATATGCAGATGATATGATGCATCTGCAAAGAGCGATAGTTTGACTTCTTCTTTGCCGATTTGGATGCCTTTAATTTCTTTTTGTTGTCTGATTGCTGAGGCTAGGACTTCTAGTACTATGTTGAATAGCAGTGGTGATAGTGGACATCCCTGCCGTGTTCCTGACCTTAACGGAAAAGCTCTCAGTTTTTCTCCATTGAGAATGATACTTGC
>ML093162.1:0-20257 GCA_003697995.1 Taxidea taxus jeffersonii
TATTAGGGAAATTCTCTACAATAATCCTCTCCAGTATACCTTCTGCTCCTATTTCTCTTTCTTCTTCTTCTGGAATCCCAATTATTCTAATGTTGTTTCGTCTTATGGCATCACTTATCTCTCGAATTCTCCCCTCGTGGTCCAGTAGTTGATTGTCTCTCTTTTGCTCGGCTTCTTTATTCCCTGCCATTTGGTCTTCTATATCACTAATTCTGTCTTCTGCCTCATTTATCCTAGCAGTAAGAGCCTCCATTTTTTATTGCACCTCATTAATAGCTTTTTTTATTTCAACTTGATTAGATTTTATTTCTTTTATTTCTCCAGAAAGGGTTTTTATTTCTCCTGACAGGGTTTCTCTAATATCTTCCATGCCTTTTTCGAGCCCGGCTAGAACCTTGAGAATCGTCATCCTGAATTCCAGATCTGACATATTACCAATGTCTGTATTGATTATGTCCCTAGCCTTCGGTCCTGTCTCCTGCTCTTTTTTTTGTGGTGAGTTTTTCCGCCTTGTCATTTTGTCTAGATAGGAATCCGCTGTTCTCCTTGTTAAGTGAACTTGGTCTTGGCTGTATTTCTTTGATCTTCTGGGGGAGGGGCCTGTTGTAGTGATTCTCAGGTGTCTTTGCCCCAGGTGGAGTTGCACCGCCCTTACCAGGGGCCGGGCTAAGTAATCCTCTCAGGTTTGCTTTCAGGAGCTTTTGTTCCCTGAATGCGCTTTCTGTAGAGTTCTGGAGGACGGGAATGACAATGGCGGCCTCCCAATCTCCGGTTCAGAGGAGCCGAGAGCTAGGGGCCCCAGTCTTCAGTGCGCTTTCAGAGAAAAGCGTTTAATCCCTCCAGTCTCCCTAGCCCAGGTTTGCGCCAGAGAGTGCGCGCGTGCGCCCGCCGGCAGACACCGTGCGCCCCAGCAGACACCACGGGCCCGCAGACACCACGGGCCCGCCGACACTGCGCGCACCCGCAGACCTCGCGCGCCCGCAGACCGCGCTCAGAGAAAATCGTATGTAAGCAGTCCCGTCTCACTGGCTTCTGGGAGTGCTCCGAGCTCACCCAGCCTGTGACCAAGCGTCTCTGTCTCTGGCAGAGTCCCACCTGGAATCTCCGGACCCCGTAGATCCCTGAGCTCTCCCGGGTCGGAGTCTCCCCGGATCTTGTGGGGACCCCTCGCTCAGAGCACCGGCCAGTGCCACAGAGCACCGGTCCGTGTCACAGACCACTAGGAAATCTCGGCTCTGTCTCCGCAGCCGACTTCCCCGCTCTAATACCTGTGAGCTCTGCGACACTCAGACACCCCCGATCCTTCTGTGACCCCGTGGGACCTGAGTCCACGTTGTCCCCACGAGGTCTTCACCCCAGTTTAGCCTCTGGAGTGATGTCCCTCCATGGAGCCGACTTTTAAAAGTTCTGATTTTGTGCTCCACCGCTTGCCGGGAGCCGGCCCCTCCCCCTGGGGTCTATCTTCCCGTCGCTTTGGATTCAGTCCAACGCGAGGACTCCGCTGGTCCTACCTTTCAGAAAGTGGTCGATTTTCTGTTCCTAGAATTGTTGTTTTTCTTCTCTTCGATCTCCTGTTGGATTTGTAGGTGTTCGTAATGGTTTGATAGTCTATCTAGCTGATCTCCTGCTGGCTGATGTCGTCTCAGCCTCCTACTTCTCCGCCATCTTGACTCCTCCCCCATCAGTTGCATTTCTATACACCAACAGCAAGGCTGGAGAGAAATTAAAGAGTTGATCCCATTTACAATTCCTCCCCAAACCATAAGATACCTAGGAACAAACCTAACCAAAGAGGCAAAGAATCTGTACTCAGAAAAATATAAAGTATTCATAAAAGAAATTGAAGAAGACACAAAGAAATGGAAAAACATTCCACGCTCATGGATTGGAAGAACAAATATTGTGAAAATGTCTATGCTAAAGCAATCTACACATTTAATGTAATAATGCATTTAATGCAACCCCTATCAAAATGCCATTTTTTTTCAAAGAAATGGAACAAATAATCCTAAAATTTATATGGAAACAGAAAAGACCTCGAATAGCCAAAGGAATATTGAAAAAGAAAGCCAAAGTTGGTGGCATCTCAATTCCAGACTTCAAGCTCTATTACAAAGCTGTAATCATCAAGACAGTGTGGTACAGGCACAAAAATACACACATAGATCATGGAACAGAATAAAGAGTACAGAAATAGGCCTTCAACTCTATGGTCAACTAATCTTAGACAAAGCAGGAAAGAATATCCAATGGATAAAAGACAGTCTCTTCAAAAAATGGTGTCAGGAAAATTGGACAACCACATGCAGAAAAATGAAACTGGACCATTTCCTTATACCACACACAAAAATAGACTTAAAATGGATGAAAGACCTCAATGTGGGACAGGAATCCATCAAAATCCTTGAGGAGAACACAGGCGGTAACTTCTTTGACCTCACCTGCTGCAACTTCTTCCTAGAAACATCACCAAAGGCAAGGGGAGCAAGGGCAAAAACGAACTATTGGGACTTCATCAACATCAAAAGCTTTTGCACAGCAAAGGAAACAGTCAGCAAAACCAAAAGACAACTGACAGAATGGGAGAAGATATTTGCAAATGACATATCAGATAAAGGGCTAGTATCCAAAATCTATAAAGAACTTATCAAACTCAAGACCCAAAGAACAAATAACCCAATCAAGAAATGGTCAGAGGACAGGAACAGATATTTCTGCAAAGAAGACATCCAGATGGCCCACAGACACATGAAAAAATGCTCAACATCACTCAGCATCAGGGAAATACAAATCAAAACCACAATGAGGTACCACCTCACACCAGTAGAATGGCTAAAATTAACAAGTCAGGAAATGATAGATGTTGACAAAGATGCAGAGGAAGTAAACCCTCCTACACTGTTGGTGGGAATGCAAGCTGGTGCAGCCACTCTGGAAAATAGCATGGAGCCTCCCTCAGAAAGTTGAGAATAGGGCTACCTTATGACCCAACAATTGCACTACTGGGTATTTACCCTAAAGATACAAATGTAGTGATCTGAGGGGGCACATGCACCCGAATATTTATAGCAACAATGTCCACAATAGCCACACTATGGAAAGAATTCAGATGCCCATCCACAGATGAATGGATATAGAAGATGTGGTATAATGGAATACTATGCAGCCATAAAAAGAAATGAAATCTTGTCATTTGCAATGATGTAGATGAAACTAGAGGGTATTATGCTGAGTGAAATAAGTCAATCAGATAAAGATAATTATTATATGATCTTTCTGATATGAGGAATTTGAGAGGCAGGGCAGGGGGGTGGAGGGTAGGGAAGGATAAAATGAAATGAGAAAACAAAAGAAATGAGTAAGGCTACAATGGGAAAAAGAGTCTCAGTCTTTTTGATATATTTTTTAAAACAGCCGATACTTTATGATACTTATTATATGCATGCATTAAGTATTTTTGGAATATTAATTCACATAATATTCACCACATCCTGATAAGATAGATATTATCTCTGTTTTCATTCTATGGGTGAAAGAAATTTAAGCACAGTGAGGTTACATAGCTCGCCCAAAAGCACAGTGCTAATATGTGTCAGATTTGGGATTTTAACCCTAGCAAATTGATACCAAGTCTTATCACTTATATAATGGGCTATCCAGCCTCCCATTTGCACTTGTATTATAGATATTAGCAATGAAACTATTGCCATCTGACTAGTTTCTTACATATACTAGTGTTTTTCAAAATAGCATTCTTGTGGCATTAGAGCAATTATGAGGCCAAAAATCACAGGGATCATTTTTCTCTTTATAACCAAGCCTAAAGCAGAGCAGTTTAGGCTAAGTTTGTGCTAATTCTTCCTTATTATCTGTTCTGAGAGCAAGGAAAATGTCAGTCTTCGTGAGAACTAAGCTCCTGTACCAGTAAAAGTGATAAAGAATAAAGAATAAAATGTTTTATTCCAACTTCATTGTTTGACTAAAGCACTTAAGCCCCAAATGTATGATCCTAGAATTATCTGGGTGTCTATCATCCTTCATGATGTGAAAGACAATTCAGATTTGATTTTAAAGTATCCAAGGAAACAAAATTGGGAGAAAAAAAATGGGATGAAGAAAGGAGAAAAAAATCCCAAAAGCCTTCCAAAAATATTCCACCCACACTACAGTTTTGGACAACATTATCAGAGGAGAAACATTTAACACCCCCTTTCTTTAAAGTCAGGTTTGCTTAACTGGCTAGGGCTTAAGAAAATGTTATGTTTATTCTGTGGGAATATTTGCAAAGAACAAATTTAAATTGGCTACTATGAAAGTTGTTTTTGTTGTTTGGTTTTCTTTATATTTGGGTTTCAAAGTATCTGGGATGCCTTTGTTTTCTTTAGTGTGGAGGAAGCAACTTTTCATACAATTTAGTGGTTATATGAAACCACCTCAGTGGACTGTCATGCATTTCACATACCATATATAATATATATTTCAGCTATGTTTGTTTTCCCAAAATCCAAGAACTCCTGCATAAAAGTTGCTCAATTTCAGAAAGATTTAAACCACAGGGAGGATAATTCTAGATGATGCCAAACTACAGGGGTTTCCAAAGCAGACTGCATATGATTTCCCCTCTCTCATCTGTCTTCAGTCCTGTGTCTTGGGGTCTTTTTTTTTTCAAAGCCACTATATTCTGATTGAGTGTATGCCCGAGTTAGAGGGCTAGACAATTTTACATCTAATGAATGTGAAGTCTGAACCTTTTTCCTTCATCTCTATATATTCCTATATTCTTACCTTCCCTCTCTCAACACATACACACAAAACACAAAAACCAAAGAGTCCCAACGTGGTCTCAGGCTGTGCTTCATCCATTTTACTCTCAAGAACATTAAAACAGTTCTAAGTCAGACTTCTACATGGGTAACACAGGAAAGTCTGATGACAGACTTCATTTACTAAGAGATACATCGGAGATTTAGGAGGAATCTAATGAGGCATTTTTAGTATTCTAAAAATTAAAATTACAGATCATTATTTTTCTCCTTTAGTTATCATAGACAATTTGGAATAAAATGTTCTGTAGATGAAGTATGAAAGTAGAATTTGTGTCTGAATTCAACTCAAAAATGTCAGTTGGACTAGAATTGTACATACATTCTTCAACTCAATTTGAGTGGAGGCACTATTTATCCGATTGTGAGCAACGTAAAGAAAAAACAAAAAAGAACGATAAAACACTGAGCATTACCAACCCTAGTCTTGAAGATGAAAAGTTGAGTCTATGGCACGTTAGGCAATAGTTATGGCCTTAGGAAGATGATTGAAGTCACACCAAGACGTTACTGACATCCCTCTCCTGTCTCTTAATCAGCTCTCTTCCCTCCTTTGGCCAGTAAAGACTGGAAGGTAGAGGGAAAGGAATCCCTTTCTTATAGTCTGAACAGGTCAGCCTCCTGAGGCACAGGACAAAGTACACAGGAAAAGGAGTCTAAAAGGGCAAACAGAGAATCCAGCACAAACACTGAGAAGATTATATTTAAAAGAAAGACAGCACCTGTGTGGCTCAGTTGGTTCAGCATGGACTCGTGACTTCAGTTCAGGTTATGATCTCAGGGTCATGAGATATGCCCCACATCAAGTTCTGTGCTGGGTGAGGAGTCTGCTTGAGATTCTCTTTTTCTATCCCTTTGCCCCTCCCCTTGTTCACATATACACTTTTTCTCTTTCTGTCTAAAAGAAAAAAAAAAGATGATAGAAGATAGATGATAGATAGATCGATCATGATAGATAATAGATAAAAGGTGTTTATTTGGACATGATTGAATTCAAATATACTAAAATGCTGAAAACTCTTTGCATTAAATCCATACCAGATTGAAGTCTGAAAGCCTTTTCCCCCACCAAAGCCTAACTAAAAACTGAGTTGAAACTACACAGGCAACACCTCTATGAATAAAAATATTTATTAAGCCAAGTATTGCTTTCTTTCAAAATAAATCACTTTACACTTTTAGAGAAAAGAGATTGTAATCAGATCTTTCCTATTCTGTCTTTGCTTTGGGATTTTAAAAGGCATCCTGCTACATTTCCAATTCAGGCTTAGAAATCAAGACTATGAGATTCTGGGAATTGCAAAATGATTATTTTACCAATAAAAATGGTTTTGAGATAGGTGGACTATTTTTCTAAACTGAACTTAAGTCAGAGAATAAACATTCCTTTTTAGTATCTATTATTATTTAAAGTGTTGCTATACTAAGCAATAGTGGAGAAATCCAAAAGAGAAGAAAAGAAAAAAGAAAGAAAAGAAGAGTGGGGGAGGGAGGGAGGACCCAGCTGTACCCAACCACTCTGGAGATAAGCATGAATGGTGTTAACAGAGTTAGCTTTTTTGCTGAGTAATTGGATGTTTTTTCCTAGCCTTGATTGACTCATAAGGAATAAAATGAAATTTGGCAAATATTTCATTACCCTTCTGTTTGAGTTCCGTTGGTAGCTCTAGCCAGCGATAGTATCTTCTAACCTGTTTGTGGGTGGAAACTCTCAGAAAGCCAACAGCAACACCATCTCCCATGAAATAGGGGCTTAAAAATTCCTTGTTGCCCAAGAAGAGTATCAACAGAGAAACTGGGAAAGATAGATCCCCATCCAGATACCTGTAAAAAGAGTTTTTCAGGTAACATACACAACATCAAATTACCTAAAATGGCTAGACCTACTCTGTGTCACCAGGATTTCACCTGGTCTCCCTGGGGAGGCAGTTTTTAGGGAGAAAGAGAAAGAAGGCTGAAAGCACCAAGACTTCAGCAGCTTGTTTGAATCATGCTTCTTAGTAGGTCCCAAAACAGAAAGATAATTACAGGAAATATCTATAAAATGCTCCTCACTTACAAATGAGAAAGTGCTCCTTTCTCCCCAGGCCACATCAGACTCAGAAGAGAATAAGCCCAGCTATACTGCCATTTGCTCATAAGAGTTCAGCCATATTCTCGTCTTTCAGTCCTTCTGGCCCACTAACTCTTTTTCTTCCTTTGGAGGTTGTACCCATTGGCTTCATTCTGTCTGGATATAGTTCCCCTACCTTATCACATGGCTCCAATTCACACAGCCCCCTGCCTTATCCCCACCTCACTCTCTCACTTTGTCTGTGTGCCAGTTTCCTGCCCATTTCTTCCTCTAGATGGGAAGCTATGTGAGAACAGGGACCGTGTTTGTGTGCCTTCTTTTCTCAATATCTAACAGAGGGCCCAGCACGTAGTAGACCTTTAATAAATATTTGTTCAATGCATGAATGAAATTCTCATCCGGCTTTAATTATAGGGTAGCCTGCCTAAAGGCATGCCCTTTCTCTCTCTCTCTCTCCCCCGCTTTTGTTTTTAAACATGGAAAATTATACCAAAACTTTCCCAGAGCTTTTATACTCACAAGTACTATAAGCATGTTTCTTGAATGTCATAAACAGCAATCCTTTGCCACACCATTCTACCAAAGAGTGTTGTCACCAACAGTCACAAATTTTAGCACAGACAGAGCTGAGACACCTGCATTCAGTTTAGGCAGTGACTGGGCTTTATTTTTGTATAGACCTTGTCTTCACCAGACTCAAGAGAGAGCCTATTAATCCTTGCAGTGTTTTGTAGAGATGGCACTGTTTTCTCATTAATATCTAATAAAGAGATTAAAACTATTCACACACAGGCACAAAGACTCCTGCCATTGGAAAATCACCACCAAGAAAATTGCCTGGTTTAGCAATGTGACTGGAGAAGCTAGTATTCACCTTATCAGAAGTCCTAAAGATGTAGAAGAAAGAAGAAGCAGCATAGGGCACATTTTTTTCATTTTGCTGAGTGGCAGAACTTTTTTCTCTGAAACTCATTTTCCTCACTTGGAAAATGGGGATAGCCCAGAACTTACATAGTCATAGTTAGAAAAAACAAAATTATATAAGTGTGTGTGTATTTGTGTACCCCACACACACATATTTTGCACTGTTTAGGTTTTAAATATTTAATAATTTGTTAATTTTACTAGTGTTATGCTAACATTTTTTAGAAGGATGGCAAAATATTAAGTAGCCAGGTTATTATACTCCAGAACTCCATACACATATAGAATTTCAGGGTCAACAGAACTATCAAATAACCAAAATTGTGTTAAGTAGAACAAAGAATATAGATGAAAAAGGCTTGACTAGAAAAACATAGACTACACAAAGTAAAATGTTTATAAGAAAGAAAAAATGCAACCAAGATTATAAAAGTAAAAGAGGAGTTCTTCATAGACATGTATCTCTGTATAAGATAAATAGGGAGGTCAACTGAAAAATTTCTAAAAAAGACAAACACTTTCAATATTTTTAGTAACTTCTGTTTACAATAGTGAAAACATGAAGTACATTAATAGACATACGCATTTTATATTTCCACCAGAGGACCCAACGGCAGCCCCAGCCATGTCACTAGTATTCTTATCATGGTCTAGAGGATCCAAGGGGCACACTATCTGTGGCTAGTTTTGCACAAAGATTGGAGAAGCCTCTGGGAGAGCGTTTTATGGGCAACAGGAAGCCTGAACTTCCACTATAGTCATGCTAGTTGTGCAACGCACCTGCTCATCTGCTCAAAGAGAAGGATAGAGGCTGAAATTTTATCATCAAACAGTACATCCTGGCATTGGTTGGATACACAAGGAAGAAGCACCTTGTTCTAACTTATTCACCCCATCCTGTTAAAACAAGGAGCACCTTGTTTTAACTTATTTACCCCAAATTTCTGGAAGAAAGACAAGAATACTCAGTGGTAGAAGTAGGAAGAGAACTCAAGAATACTCAGTGCTAGGAGGAGGGAAACTTCAGGTGTGTCCTAGTACATTTCTTCCTTGCTTCTATTCTTTTCTACCAGAGACTATGTCCAGAGGAGGAACAAGTAGATGGTGAAAATATAAAGAGAGAAGATAGTTCAACAAAATTTCCCAAGGGACCAATACCCACAGGAATACCATAAATGAATGGGAAGGGGATTGTCCTTGAAGGAACTGCTGGTACTCACTGGGACATGGGATGAACATGCTGGCCTTAGCTGTGAGAGGACCAACCCAACAGTGGAAGGAGGAGGACCCACAGAAGACACTAAGCATTGGGAAGAGCAGAAACCATTAGGGGTATGGCTGAGAAGGGCAGAGAGGGAATAAATACAGGTGTTCTGTAGCATCCAAGTTCATGCTCATGGGAAATGGCAAACATGGGTAGTGAGAAATCCAGAACCAGAGCAACTGCCATTCTGGGGATGAACTGAATAAGAATTTCCTAGGACTTTGAAGAATGAAATTCCTGGCCATACTCTCAGAGACTTGGTATATCTGCATTGGGATCCTGGAAATCTGAAGTTTTAAGAAATCCCCTTCCAAGTAACATCATGTATTTGAAAACAACTGATCTGGAGAAGAACAGGAGACAATCACTAGCAACTCACTTCTTGTTGGGAAAAATCTAGAGGGTCGACAGAAGGATTGATGTTTCTACAGGGTAGGAGAGAATAAAACAGAAAACATTTTGTTATAGTTTGCATATCTCTATCCTTTGCTCTCCTTATTTGGCATTTTTTGGGTGTTCATGGACAAATTAAGAAGCAAATTTGAATAGCAAAAAAAGGTTTCTAAATACATTTGCTTAATTGGAAAGTAATCTTATGAAAACTGTGGGCTAAATTTGTCTGGAGTTTTTTTTTTTTTAATTCTTGAGAATTTATAGTAAACAAGACAAATCTCAAATAACTTGAGGGATTGGGTGGAGAAAAATAGAAATAAAGATCTCATTTTGTAACTTAACTTTAAAAGTGGACACCAGTAGGCCACCTGGGTGGCTTAGTGGGTTAAACCTCTGCCTTTGGCTCAGGTCATGGTCTCAGGTTCCTGGGATCAAGCCCCGCATCAAGCCCTGCATCAAGCCCTGCATCGGGCTTTCTGCTTGGCAGGCACCCTGCTTCCCCCCTTTCTCTGAATGCCTCTCTGCCTACTTGTGATATTTCTCTCTTGGTCAAATAAATAAATAAAATCTTTAAAAATATATATATATATATAGTTGTCTTTTTTAAAAAAAGTAGACACCAGTAAATCACCAATTTGTAATTTTTTCTTAAGCTACCCATTATATTGTTTTTAAGAAAACAAATTGTCCCTTAAGTGTCCACTTTCTTTTGTGAGCAGTGATAAGTAGAGAAAAAAAATGAACAAAAACAAAGAAGCCATTGGTGGATTTTCTCTGGATGCCAACAATCAACACAACAGGATTAGAACCACAATGCACTATCATGGTTTAAGTACATAGGCATCACTGTGTTCTCACAGAATCTGTGTTCTCACAGCTAGGATTTAAGGGAATGTTACAATTAAACATATATTTGTATCTGATTCCTGAATTATACAAATGAAAAAGCACAGACAGGATCCTTTGGGGAAATATAAAATGTTATTTTTTCACTGCCAGTATTAAATATCATTGAATGCAGGAAGGGAAAAAAAAAAAAAAAAGACCTAACAGGTTTCTGCTTAGAATAGTTATTTCGTCAGAATTTATGGCAGCCAGTGCTATTTACATCTCATGCTGGAGATTTCCTTGTTCAAAAAGGACTTTCCACTTGGAGGTGTGTGGATTATTAAATTTTATTAAAAAGTCATAGAGAAAACACCAAAGGCTAACCCATATCCATGTATCCTAAATTTTTCCTGGTGTATAGTAATATTTTTAACAAGTGAATAAAGGGGACCAATCAACATAATTTTTGGCTGTTCCACTATACTTTTTATGCACATCATGAGCTCTGGAAGTTTCTCTGTGCAACAGCATAGGCCCTGTTTCTCAATTGTGGCATAGTTGCTACAATAGGTCTTGACATGAGTGTATTTCCCATCTTCCACCCTCCATACAATTGAGGATATCATTTTTCAATGGCTTTTCTCTGAAATAATGGTATAATTCTAATTGTCATTTAAAAGGTGATTTCTTACTTTTTCCTAAAAGGGTAATCACATGATGATGATGTTTATGTTAGGTAAAATAGACTTCCAGCTGTGGTGAACTTCATAGACCCTCAGTCTCCCCCAAGCACCATCCAGTTCCTGCTATTGCCATTGCAGGAGTCTGATGACCAGCTTCCTCAGTGCAACCCAGAACTGATTAACCCAGTCAACTCATGCCTGACTCTCCCAAGATGCACTGAAGAGCTTTCCTACCCTTGTCTCAAGGACTTTCACTGTGCTTTCTGTGGATAAGTTATATAGTTTCTGCAGAACTGGAACATTGTCATGCAAAATGGTCCCTGGCCTTGGTCAGTCCAAGCACTTGATCCAATCGTTTGTACTGTTGATCAAAGTGGTTTGGCTCTGGGAGCAGCAATGTAATTTTGGCATTAGTTGCTGTTACTGCACAACCAACTGGCCACAAAATGCAACATAAGAAGTAGGGAACCAAGAGGACAATATTTTCTTCACTACTCTTTAATTTACCAAAACACCTGCCCCAGAACCCTTTAATGTGAGAATCAGGGCCACACCTCTAGCTTAAAAGGCTGAATACCTCTTTGAAATGAGCATTGTAAACTAATAGTAATAGCAAAAGTTCCATTGTAACATAAATGTATCTGTCACTCTCCTTGTCCAATGAGATACTGAAATGTCTAGTGATCAGTCAAAATGACTCTAGTTCACATAGTCCATGGCCCAGCTAAGATGGACACTTCCCATATACCTTACATCCTGGTTTAGATAAAACAGCTCTTGCATTAGTATTCTTTTTTGGTTTTATCCTATTCCCAAAAAAGAACATATTATGTTTACATGAAGAATTTTACTAAATAGATGAATAAAGGATGAGCCAAATACAGCAAAATGAAAATAGGGTCCTGCTAACAAACAAGAAAACCCAAAGATGCCTAAAGTAAATGTAGTAATGGAAAAAACAGAAAAATATATTTCATTGGGATCCCAAACACATGAGTGGATAGTCACACTTGAATACATAGTTTTCCTGAAAGGCTTGATGAGTCATGGGATTTACTTAGACCATTTTGTTCTAGAAAATGTCTGACAGGCATTCCAGTCAAGAGTTCTCAAAGTCTTATCAGATAAATTTTAATTTGGTCATATTTGGAAAAATAATGAATATCCACCATGTGCCAGTGTCAGAAAAAAGCTAGAAAGTTAGCTCTAAGCTCCATAATACTCAAAAAGATATCAGATATGCTGATTTCACTAGTCCCTAGCATAATAACTGGCATATGGTAAGCAATCAATAAATATATATTTATTTATATAAAGGAGCTGCTTCATTCCCTTTTTTTTCTGGGACTGAAAGCAAAGTCTTCATTGTTCGACTGCACTTTCTAATCCAAAAATGATGTTCACACACTTGCTTGTTCCACACACCCTAGGAGGTAAGCAAGAACAAATATGAGCCTTGAGTACCTGATGAAGCAAATAATTATTGGACATTTAAAGCAATTTACCCCAAACCAGGCAGCTAAGAAGAAACAAAACAGGGACTATTCTGCCCTTTCTACCATGAAGCCTGGGGCAACATACTGGGGTCTAACTTCATCACCATGTTTTCCTGTTCATCTCACCTGAAAAGAAGCACAATTATCAGAAATGCCTCTTCCTTGGTCCATGTGAAGATGTATCATTCAAAATATGACTTCTACAAACCATCATGCTTTGCAGACAGGAATTGGCATTTGTTGAGTTCTGATTATGTGACAAGCCCTGTGCTAGATTTTACAAATGTTAGCTTATTTAACTCCTCCTAATTATTCTCTGATATAGGCATCCTTTCCTTGTTAAGGCATTAGATACAGGAAAATTAAATAACCTGCCCAAGGTCAAAGAGTTGGTAAATGGTTGAGCCAAGATTTCCACAACCTCAGTTTTGCTTCAGAGTCCATTGTCTTTATTATACAAAGAAAGGAAAATTAGCTTCCTTCACAAAACATATGGAGATTCGTGCCCCAAGAAATAACTGAGCATGCTTGCAGTGGACCTCTCTAATAAGTAACCCTGGTTTCCTTTGATCAGAAAGAATGCTTCAGAACTGCATGGTGTTTACAATGTCTTGCTCCAGGAATTGCTTTCTTTCCACTGAGATGTGAAACCACAAACTAGTTGCTTTGGGTAATTAAAGATCCTTTACACCAACTGAATGTGTCAACAGCAAATGTCCTGGGTAAATTTCAAGTAAGTAATTACATTCTGCCAATCTGAAATGCCTTTCTAATTTCATTCCCTTAACATATCCACTTACTATACCTCTTAGCATGGCTGTAGATAATTCTAAAATAACCAAGACCACACACCCAGTTGTCCCAAATAAGAATGAGAAAATGGACTTTGATTTGAAGAGTGTGTCAACTTTTTCTATGTCACTGGATAGAAGCCAACATATAAATGTTGGGAGTTCATTTTCCCCCTTACATATCAGATTTCCCATGGCTAATTCCAGCAACCAGAAATGAAAGCTGATTATATCTTCTTTTTTCTATTTCACTCTTATCTGCTATAGTATGGGTAAATCAATTTATTCATATTATAAGAACTTTGGACTCCTTGGATAAAGTCTTTGAAATATTACATTTATAGCTACAGACAACCTAATACCCAAGATGTTTTTGAAGGACCTCTACTCTAGAAAATAAAGTGTCATCCTAAAAGCCATCACACATGCTTTATTATAACAAGCCATCTTATGCCCCAAAGGGAAAAAAAGTCTCAACAGCAAACCATAATTTGCAAGATATTTTTCTCATAGAACTTAGTAGGTAGGATTTCCCTGCAGTAAATCATTTTAAAATTTACTGGCAAATCAGGTGGATAAGTAAATAGTGCAAGTGAAAAAAAAAAACTGCATAATACTTCATAAATTAATTTCCCAAGCAAAAACTCTTAAGAATTTGCTTTTATAACAAATCTTCCTCCCTTAAGAATATGGTATATAATCAAGCAATTTGTAAACTAATGGTCTAGCTAATAATTCTGTAATTGCCATGAAAACAAGTCTACCAATTGTTAATCCTATCTAAAAGTATTTGGAGTAGTTTTATAAGAGATCTCCCAGACTCATTTAACACACCCACCACACACACACACACACACACACACACACACACACACACACATACTGTTGATCTCTCTTCCGAAAGTAATTTTGTAGCCATGCCTCAAAATTTTGAGTAATATAAAAGCAGAAAAATTGGCATAAGAATACATGTTTCCATTTTTGTAGAGTCTGAATGTTTCTTATTTCTTTGATTCCATGAAAATGATACATTTTTCAAACTGTCAAAAAAAAAAAAAGACATAAAACAGGATCACCACCCAAAATTGACTGTTTCTCCAAATCAAATGTACCAATCGCTCATATCAGAAAAAAAGAACCCCTTAATTTTTGAACTTAGTAAAATGCCCAGGGGCCATAGCCACATTCAAATTAAAAGAAGTGCCAAATTGTTGTATTACGAACTTGAAGTTCTTCTTTAGGGATAGAAGATGGCAAGTGGCCAAAGAACATTGCTATTCAATCATGGAACAATTTCCAATCAAACTTAACTTTAATTCTTTGTCCCTGTCTGGAGGTCTCTACACCTGAAACTTTGCCAGAATTATACCCAAGTACTAAAATGAAATTGTCAAGTGAATAGTTTAATGACACAGTTTAAGTGTGTATGTGTCTGTGTCTGTGTGTGTGTGAGAGAGAGAGACAGAGAGAGAGAAATGGCTCTGATGATAACTGGATCTTTACCAGTTCTCAGTCTATAGTTAATCAAGATGAAATGCAAGAAGTTAAAGAGACTTAGGGAAGTCAGAGATGAACTTAGAAGTCCTGCCTATATGCTCCTTAGTTGGCTCTTTGGTCTACCCATGCTACTATATAACAAATTATTTCCTTCCTTCACTTGCTTACAAAATACAAACTCCTGGGGCAGAGAACTATACTTTCTAATCTTATCTTTCTCAGTAAAATCTATTTTGACCATAACCTTGCATGAAAAATATCCTCAACAAATGTTTATTGAATTACACTCAATTCTTTATCCAGCATCACCAAGCCAATCCCAACCCAACATTCTCACATGATTTTTCACTGTTTCCCAACATTAACCCCATATCTCTGTCCCTGATGACATCTTATAAAAAGCAATATAGAACTCTCTTCTCCCTTAGGAAATTAATTTTGGATTTTTTTTTTTCTCCCTGCAAATGAGGTAATGACAAGGTCATGAGGACTTTCCAGAAACACTTGCTGTGGGTTCAATCATCCTTTTGTTCACTGGTCATTCCTAAGCTGAAAAAAGTCAATAATTTTTCTGTTACTGTAAAGGTTTTGACAGCTACACAATCACCACAAAAAATATGCTCCAGGCCCTGAAGTAATCCATCTCATTAAAACCCGACCTTTGACCAGGAAAAAAAAAAAAAAAAATTGTGAGGAGTTAAATATTTCACATGCTTGCTTCTTATGGCAAAATGTTACTTCTCCATAAAAGAGCAATCCAGCAAAGACACTAAAAGATACAAAAGGTTTTATACAGAGCAAAGGAAATCAATACTCATAAGATGATCATGATTACCTGGGTAGGTTACTAAAGTGTCCAATAAATTGTCCACAAATGCTTTTAGATTACCATATAATAGGGAGAACCGAACTCACATGACATCTCATTTTCCTATCAATGAAACAGAAGCAATGATAAAGATAAATGTAAATTTGTTCCTTAGTGGAATACATTTTCTTCTTTTTTAATTGGCTATGATCTTAGAAGTAATGGGACAGGAGTATCCTTGATTATTGCTTATTTTAAGAGAGAGCCAAGAGGACACAACAGCATCTATGGAATGTCTATTTTGTCACACATATTGTTCATGCCTATCTTTCTTAATCCTCAAAATAAGTCTATATAGCATTATTATCCTCATCTTATAGAGGATGGTGCTGAGAGATTATACATCTTGTCCAAGATTACAAAAATAGTAAATAAACCAGGATATAGGCCCACTGGCACTACTGAAATATCTAATACATTCACTCCTCAAGCACATCAAAGGAACTAGAAATAGAAGAATAAGAAATTTGAAAAATTTCTAGAATTGGCAGCTTAATATCCTATCACCTAAAATTCTGACACACAGGCAGATCTTTCATGCTCCCAAAATACTATCACTTCCATTCTTTGAATCTGATATAGAATATCTCAAAAGATGGGGCAAGGGGCGCCTGGGTGGCTCAGTGGGTTAAAGCCTCTGCCTTCGGCTGGGGTCGTGATCCCAGGGTCCTGGGATCAAGCCCTGCATCGGGCTCTCTGCTCAGTGGGGAGCCTGCTTCCTCCTCTCTCTCTGCCTGCCTCTCTGCCTACTTGTAATCTCTGTCTGTCAAATAAATAAATAAAATCTTAAAAAAAAAAAAAAGATGGGGCAATTGTGTGGCTCAGTTGGCTAAGCATCTGCCTTTGGCTCAGGTCATGATTTCAGGGTCCTGGGATTGAGTCCCACATCAGGCCCCCTGCTCAGTGGGGAGTTTGCTTCTCCTTCTCCTTCTGCCTCTCCCCTAGCTTATGCTCTCTCCCTCTCTCATTCACTCACTCTTTCTCAAGTAAATAAATAAAATCTTTAAAATAAAATAATATCTCAAAAGATATTTATTCCTACGATATAGGGATTTTGTTATTTAAATCCTAACTCACTAGACATTAAGCTTCGGGAATCCTTAAGCTATTCAATATCCAACAGCTTGTGAACAAAAACAAAAAGGGTATTTGAACCTGGTTTTATTAAATTTTGGGATAATCAAGACATATATTAGCTATATCTCCATGAACAGGTTAAGAGAAACTACTGAACAATTAAGAGACCAGGAGGAGTATAGGATTTGCATTGGTTCTTTGTAGAATTGACTTCAACATCCACAAGGGGAAGAAGGACACAGACAAGGTGATGTTGCCTTCACTTTCCCACCTACTGAATCTGGCTAACAAGTTAAATCAATTGATAGTAACATACTTACCCTATAAACCAAAGCAAGCCTCTGAATTCTTGGAAAATCCTTATCAAATATTTTTTTTTAATCCTTAGGACTTCACGCATATACCACCAGTGAATAATTTAAGTTATCATCCACCACTTAGACCTCAGTTCAGCATGTAACAAAAACCTCAAATTGGGGTACCTGGGTGGCTCCATTAGTTAAGCAGCTGCCTTTGGCTCAGGTCATGATCCTGGGTCCAGAGATACAGCCCGGTATGTCAAGCTCCTTACTCAGCAAGGAGTCTGCTTCTCCCTTTCCCCTTTCCCTCCCTTCCCCTGCATGAATGCTCTCTCTCTTTCTCTCTCTCTCTCTCTCTCTCTCAAATAAATAAATAAATGACATCTTTTTTTTAAAAAACCCTCAAATAACAGTAATTTATTATATGGTGTAAGTGAAGTCCAGTAGTAGGCAGATCAAGGTTGATATCACAGCTCCACAGAGTCCTAGGATCCAGGATCCCTTTATCTTTTTCTGTGAACCTCTGCACTAAATTCCATGCTCACCTTCACCTTATTATTCACGTTTGATCCATTCTGTCATCGTGCAATGATTAGGGTTTTATTAATGTCTCCAAACCAATATAAGTGATGTAACAAGATTTCTTATAGGGATTAGATATTGTATGATTGTGGGAGCTCCTTAGGAAGTCCATAGAAGTCTGTTGCCCCTGTGAATGTGTAGGTGGACTATAGGTATCAACAGGGATCACAGTCAGGAAGAAAGATGGATGTGAAGTGGGGACCAGCAAAAACAAACTAGAATGCATGAGGACATGCTGAAAAATCCATGAAGATGAGCTGGAACCTCTAATAGTGTCTCAACCGTCAAGAATCCAGCTCTGGTTATGGGGGTGACCTGAGAAGATTTGGAATGCTTTGTCATGAAGCTGCACAGAAACCTGAATATGTAACAGGGTTCAAGAAAATAAAGGAGATGAAGCTGCTGTCCCACAGGGTACCCTGTGGATAAAAGGGTTCAAATAATCCTATCAGCATTCTGTGTAGTAAGGAAGAAAGTGTATTTCCCACCTAAATCAGCTCTTTCTCTTTAACCTCTTAACAACACACTTTTTATTTTTTTTTTTAGTTTTTTATTAACATATAATATATTATTAGCCCCAGGGGTACAGGTTTGTGAATCGCCAGGTTTACATACTTCATATCACTCACCATAGCACATACCTTCCCCAATGTCCATAACCCAACCACCCTCTCCCAACCCCCCTACCCCCAGCAACCCTCAGTTTGTTTTGTGAGATAAAGAGTCTCTTATGGTTTGTCTCCCTCCCAGTCCCACCTTGTTTCATTTTTCCCTTCCGACTTGCCTCTCAAATTCTTCATATCAGGGGGATCATATGATAATTGTCTTTCTCTGATTGACTTATTTTGCTCCGCATTATACCCTCTAGTTCCATATATATGTATGGAATATATATATTCCATATTCCATATATATATATACCATATCTTCTTTTTCCATTCATCTGTTGATGGACATCTAGGTTCCTTCCATAGCTTGGCTATTGTGGACATTGCTGCTATAAACACTTGGGTGCACGTGCCCCTTCCGATCACTACATTTGTATCCTTAGGGTAAATACCCAGTAATATAATTGCTGGGTCATAAGGCAGCTCTATTTTCAACTTTTTGAGGAACCTCCATGCTGTTTTCCAGAGTGGTTGCCCCAGCTTGCATTACCACCAACAGCTTCTTATGTACTGCCATTACAGTATCACTACCATATTCTGTATTTGTTCGTGTATATATATATATATATACATATATATATATATATATTTACCTTTACCAGTGAGTTTTATATTTTCATACACTTCCATGTTGTTTTTTTAGCATCCTTCCATTCCAATGTTAAAATTTTTCTTTAGCATTTCTTGTAAGGAAGTTCTAATGATGATGAATTCCCTTGGGTTTTGTTTATCTGGGCAAGTATTTCATTTTTGAAGGATAGTTTTACCAGATACAGATACTTAGGGTGGCAATATTTTTATTTCAGCACTTGGAACATAACATTTCCATTCTTTTTGTCCTGCAAGATTTATGCTGAGAGGGCGCCTGGGTGGCTCAGTTCGTTAAGCAACTGTCTTCGGCTCAGGTCATGATCCCTGAGTCCCAGGACTAAGTCTCGCATGGGGCTCCCAGCTCCATGGGGAATCTGCTTCTCCCTCTGACCTTCTCCCCTCTCGTGCACTCTCTCTCACTTTCCCTCTCAAATAAATAAATAAATAAAATCTAAAAAAAAAAAAAGATTTCTGCTGAGAAATACACCAATTGTCCTATGGGGGTTCCTTTGTACATGAGGAGTCTTCTTTTTTTTTCCTGTTTTCAAAATTCTCTCTCTGTTGTTGAGATTTAACAATTTGATTTTAATACATGTAAGTATGGAGTCCTTTGGGCTTCTTGAATCTGAAAGTCCACTTTTCCTCCCAGGTTTGAGAACCCATTATTTCTTTAAATAAGTTTTCTGTTCTCTACCTTTCTCCCTCTCTTCTTCTAAGAATAGCATTATGGGTATATTGCTTCAGTAATGGTGTCCAGTAAGTTTCTTATGCTTTATGTACTCTTTTTCATTCTTTTTTCTTTTTGTTACACTATTTGGACAATTTCAATTACTTGTCTTCAAGTTGACTTAGTTTTTCTGCTTCATCAAAACTGCTGTTGTACCCCTCTAGCTAATTTTTCAGTTTAGTTATTTTATTTTTCAGCCCTCAAATTTCTATTAGGCTATTTTTAATTTTTTTTATTTCTCTATTGATATTCTCATTCTGTTCATTCATTATTTCCTTGTGCTCATAAAGCAGCTTTATGAGTATTTTGAATTATTTGTCAGGTAATTCATATGCCTCCTTTCCTTTAGGATTGGTTTCTGTAGTTATATTTTGTTCCTTTGTTTGGAACATGTTTCCATATTTCTTTGTGTGTCTTGTAACTTTGCGTTGGTATCTGTGTATCTGATAAATCATTACCTCACAGTCTTTACAGACCAGTTATATGTAGTTAAAGACCCTAACTAATCGGTGCAGCTAGAGATTCTAGGGCCTCTGAAAACTTTTCTCTGGGAATATGACTTCTCTGTGCCACACATGTAATTTCTCAATTAGTGTGTCTTGCTCTTTCTGGTTTCTCCCTTTCTTTTCTTTCTTTCTTTCTTTCTTTCTTTCTTTCTTTCTTTCTTTCTTT
>ML093162.1:20267-49154 GCA_003697995.1 Taxidea taxus jeffersonii
TTTCTTTCTTTCTTTCTTTCTTTCTTTCTTTCTTTCTTTCTTTCTTTCTTTCTTGATTTATTTATTTCAGAGAGTGAGAGAGAGCACACAAGCACAGAGAGGAGCAGAGAGAGAGAGAATCTCAAGCAGGCTCCCTGTTAAGCAGGAAGCCTGATGCAGGGCTCGATCTCCAAACCCAGAGATCATGACCTGAGCCAAAACCAAGAGTCAGATGCTCAACCGACTGAACATCCAGGCAACCCTCTGGTATCTTTCTCTACCACTGATGAGAGAGGTCCACAGAGCATTGGCCAATATTTATTTAATTTAAAGAGTACCTAGTAGTAAAGCTAAAACTGGAGCCAAGGCAGCTATTGTCTCAGCCTAGCACCACTGCACACTATTTACTCATACTGAACATCCTCAGGAGACCCCATTTTTAAAACCATATTGGGAATCCTGACATAACAGAATATAAATAAGGCACCCAATTTTGCAGTGCTCATAATTGCTTAGAATTCTTGGGAGAAAATAAGAAGTGAACTATCACTCGTGATCGTCAGGTTCCTAAGACCCTAGGAATATATGCCTCTTTTGGCTTTTTGAACCACAATCTCTTGCTTCTCCTTCTCAGTCTTCATTGACTCCACATCTCCTCTCCCTTGTTCTCATCTCACTCTCGGTAACATCTATGAGAAGTCTCTGAGAAATCCTGACCCCAAAGTATATAACTACACAGTAATGTATACTACCAGCACCCCACCCAGACCCCTTCCAATCTTTCTGTGTACCCAATCTCAAGCATCTGTGTACTTTGCTAATAATAGCTCATACTATGTCTTTTAAAAGACTGACTCTGGTCCCTCAATTTGCCTCATCCATATAGAGAAGCAGAAGTACTTAGAAATTTTGCATTTCCTTTTCTCTGCACTTATGAGTATGAAACCAGCTCTTTTACCTCCAATGGGATGAATTTAAGGTATAATTTATTCTGTAAAGATCCCTACGGAGGACCTAGGTAGAGTATAGCACTTCATCTGAAATAAATCTCCTGCATTTCTTCCCCTTCTGTGTCTGGCTTCTCCCACTTCATTAAAAAATCATTTGCATCCACATCCTTGTCTTAGATTGTTCCTCAAAGAGAAAATCACCTATAACATAAAATTTCTCTCTCTTTCCTTAACTCCAGATATATACTTCCAATTGCCTGCTGGGTGACTTCACTTGGGTGATCTACGAGTCAACTTTGCATACTCAAGACTGAACTCACCTACTTTCCAATACTACTCATCTCCCTGAATTTTCTATCCTACTAAATTTAATCATTGTCTATGAAGCTCAAATTAGCACCCTAGGATGGTTGTTTTCTTCTTCTTCCATCTTAACTCTCATCATGTTCAATAAACCACTTATTCCTATTACTTCTTTTGCTGAAGTCACATATCTCTTTCTAGCTGAAAACATATTTCTCTCACTTGAATTTTTACAACAGTCATCAAATGAGCTTCACCAGCTCAGGTATGCTGCCTCCCAAACATTTTTCACACTGCAACTGGAGTGACATTTACAACAATACAAATCTCATCATCCATCTCCCCTGTGTAAAAACTTGAAACAAGTCCTCATAAGCCCATAGGGAAAAAGTCTGAAAAACTTATACAACTTTCTATTGGTCCCCACTTACCTTCACAGTTTCTTTGCTTCAGCTAACTGCTGACACATAGTACCTCTCACCATCACACCCTCTCTGAAGCAGTTTTCTCTTCTTGGAATGTCCTACTCAACCCACAACCCTACTCAACTCACTGCCTAGCACAACTCTCAACTATTCCTTCTTCTGTATCTAAATTTATTTACTAAGTCAACAAATGTTATTTGGTCTCTATGATGTGTAAAACATTATTTCAGACACTCAAGTAGCCAGATCCCTAACTTCATGACACCTCACAGTTTGCTTGGAAAGATGGATATTAATCAATTAATTAGACAAACAAATGAAAAATTAAACTGTTAAGTGTACAAGACATGCACAGAACTATACATCCTTCTTCTATGTGGATTTGATCTGGACAGGGAAATCCTCCCTGAAGAAGTAATAATGCTTGAGTTGAGATCTGATGGACCAACACTAACTAGAAAAAGAGGGGTAAAAAGAGCATTCCATATATAAAGAATAACGTGGTGGATGTCTTATGACAGGAGGTATTATGGTTTATAAATAAGAATAAAATTAGGCATTCAGTTTAGTGGCCATGGCCTTAGGGAAACTTCCTGACCCCTTGGCCCTACCCACAAGGTTGACTCAATGCCCCTTTGGCATGCTCCTATGTCTGTCCAGAACTCTACTGCAGTGTGTGCACTATATAGTGTGACTATCGACATGTCAGTGCCACTCACCACAATGCAACTTCTTTAAGCCCAGTACTTTGTAGTATTTATTATTATATTAATAGAGCACATGACAATGATGGTATTGTGAAGAAGGAAGGAAGCAAGAAAGCAAGCAAGGAAGGAAGGAAATAAGGAAAGGAGAGAGGTAAGAGAAAGTAGGAAAGGAAGAAAGAAGGGAAAAAGATGGATTTAAATAATGAAAAGTAACCCAATACGTTGAGAAGTGAGAGGTAATTCAGGGTGTGTGGTAAAAAGAATTTACCCTGAAGTAAAAAAGTGGAGTCCATGCATCTAGTCATGGAGACTGATTTAATGGTGGTGGAGAAGGGTGCTCTTGGGTCCTCATATATCCTAGAGTGCAGCCTCTGGGAAGAAAGGATGAATAATTATTGAGTTTGAATTACTGTAGGGAGCTGTCAGTAGATAAATCCTCAAACAGGGCCTATGCAAAAGGCCTGAGCCCAGGGAACTAATTGTCCAAGAAAGGTGAAGTTTAGCCTAAGAAATTATTTAGGTAAAGTATAAGCATTAACCCACCCAAGGTTCCTATGGCTGAAAGGTGAACAATAGAAACTTTTGGATCCAAACAGAAGAATGGTTCTTATTTCACAATGACCTGGGAGAAAAACCTCTGTCTAAATAAGTTAGAAATACAAAAGTGCCTATATTTGAACATTTTCTAATTAACAAAAATAATATTTCCATATGGTCAAACTAATCCAATACTCAAAAGAACTGACAATAAATAACTTAAAACTCCCTATCTTGGCTATCTCTAACAAAACTACTTTTAAAATACATTATATACCTTATGGTAAAAAAGTTTCTTACCTTCACCAGCTGATAAGGTATGTTGTTCCAAAAAGAGAAAAAAAAAGTTTCATAGAAGTTCATTCATTTAATCTTCATTCATTTAGCATCTATTGCATGATCTCCCATTTGATGCCAGGCATTGTGTTGGGGCTATTGCAATGGACAAAATAGCCACCCATATGGAAGCCGACTCTCAACAAATAAATGAAAAAGTGCCAACATATTGCTATATTATGATAAATGCTATGCAGAAAAGGATAAGATACTATGACAGAGAACAACAAGAAGTGATGAGTTGAATCGTGTATCCTCCACAAATTTGTATGTTAAAGTCCTAATCCCCAGAATAAGACTGTATTCAGAGAAAGGGCCTTTAAAGAGGTGATTGATTGGGATGCCTGAGTGACTCAGTCGGTTAAGGCTTTCAGTTCAGGTCATGATCCCAGGGTCTTGGGATCTAGTCCCACGTCAGGCTCCCTGCTCAGTGGGGAGCCTCCTTCTCCCTCTGCCTGCCACTCTTCCATTTATACCTCCCCCCTGAAAAATAAATAAATAAAATCTTAAAAAATATAAAGAGTTAATTGGTTAAAATGAGGTCATTACTGTGGGCCCAGTTCAATATGACTAGTGTACTTATAAGAAGAAAAGATTAGAACACAGGCATGTAGAAAGAAAAGACCACATAAAGAGGTAGAAAAGAGACAGAGGGATCTACAAGCCAAGAAAGGGGACCCTAAAGAAACCCAGACTGCCAACATGTTGATCTTACCGTCCCGACTTCCAGACCTGTGATTAAATAGATTTCTACTATTTAAACCACACAGTCTATAGATGGTTCTCTGTTATGCCAGCCCTACTAGACTAATAACGAGGGCAGGGAGGTTGGGAGAGGTGCAAAAGAGACTAGAGCAGAATGCTCTGAAGAGTGAAGAATTTTTAGGAATTAGATGGGAACTGTTAAAACAAAAAGCAACACAGGCAAAGGAAACAATATATGCATGAAGTAAAAAACCTGAAGATCCTTATTCCCTCTGAGGAGTGATTAGAGGGAACTCACACCTCTCACCCAAGCCAACAGCAAGACCAAGGAATGAGATTAATATGTGGACATAACTTTAGTTTATAGTTTCACATTATACATATTCCTTATAGCCAGACTTTCAAGCTATCTCATTTTTTTTCACATCATATAATGTTAATACTTACAATGCCTAACATTTATTGAGTAGTTATTATACAATGGGCACCATTTTAAGCCCACTAATGGTATTAACATGTTCAATGCACAAAACAATTCTGTAAGGTATTCTTATACTTATCTCATTGTACAGATGTGTTATGGGTATGAGGCAAAGAAAGGTAAATTTTCCAAAGATGCATGCAAATGTAAGAATTAAGATGTGTCATTCTTTGTATGAGTTATTCTGGCTCTAGAATCCACGTTCACACACAACCGCAACTGTTTGGGGATCCTGCATGTTTGTGCTCTTTAACCATTCTTTAAGTTTTGTTTTTTGTTTTTTGTTTTTTGTTTTCATCTTATCTGAATATTCATCATGCCCTAAAATAAGATTATCATAAAAATATGGAACACACTTTAGCTCTGATAATACTTTTGAATTAAGAATAAACTCTTCATTAAATGAACAATTTTTTCATGTTTTTAACCACTGATCATCAGGGTTTTTGTTACCCACAGCAAATACTTTCCTAGGAGATTTAACATAAAAGAAAAACATGAACAAAATCCTCTAACATAGCATACGAAAAAATATTTCTTGTACTTCCACCAAATATTCAAACTGTTAGCATTTTGGTGTATATCTTACCAGATTTATCTCATTGACAAAAAAGTGGGTCATTTTGTAATCTACATGGTATCTTAATATTATGTCATGGATATTTTTCTATTATATCTATTTTATGTACATAAAAATTATTAAGTAAATTCCATTGGGATTTTTCTAACACAGGAGTTAGAAAAATGTTTCTGTCAAGTGTCAGAAAGTAAATATTTTAGGCTTTGTGGGCCATATGGTTTCTGTTGCAACTATACAACTCCACCATTATGATCCAAAAGAAGTCTTAGATAATGCATAAATAGATGGAAATAATTATGTTCCAACAGAAGTTCATTTACAAAAACAGGTGATAGGCCATATCTGACCAGTGGGCCATAATTTAGGGACTATTGTTTTAAACTATTGTTTTGAATGGCTGTCTAGAATCTGTTTAAGTGAACATACTAAGATTTATTAAGTCCTTCTCAATATCAGGGAATGTATTTTCTACATGTTTGCTATAACTCATATGTAGAAATACATAAATGTTATAAATACCTACTGAATGAAATTCTAGTAGTTTTTAGGATTAGGACTAAAATTTTGACATGCATGAAAAAGGCACCTGGGCGACTCAGTTAAGTGTCTGCCTTCCACTCAGGTCATGAACCCAGGGTCCTGGGATCCAGTCCCCCATCAGTCTTCCCTGCTTGGCAAGGACTCTCCTCCTTCTCCTTCTGTCCCTCTCCCACTCCCGCTTGTGCATGTGTTCTCTCTACCTCCTTCTCTCTCTCACACACTTTCTCTCTCTCTCAAAAAATAAATAAATAAAATCTAAAAAACAACAGCAACAGCAACACAAAGTTGATGTAAGAAAAAGGAAATTTATGGTGCTAAGTAAGAAAGAATTTTTGGACAACTTTTTGTTGAGTGGGGTAAATTTAAGTTAGCGGATGAATCAGGAAACCCAAAAGGAAGAATGTTGAAATAGTCAATAGCTGGACGGCAGAATCCGAAGAACCATTCTTCGCAGTTAGAATTTGTAGTATAGAAGTAGAGCAAAACCTGGATTAGAATTCAGTACTGAAAGAAAGAGAACTTCAGTTCACATTAATTTGAGGTTTGATTTGAGACGAATCCCTTCACTGGAAAGATGTCTGGTACTTGGCAATGGAAGAATGGTCGATTTAGATGATATCTAAATCGATATGAATTTTGGTTACGGATATTCTTTATTCCAGTTCTTAATAGGTTAAGTTAAACATGGGCATTTCTTCAGATGGAAATATTAAATCATAAGACAAATAAGAGGGACATTAGAACTATAACATTCTGCATTAGAATGCAAAAATGTAAACTATGAAAGCACAAATATTTGCAATCATTAATCAGTGTGTATTATTAAATATTTTCCTCAATTCCACAAAATCTGTAAAAGAAAGCTATGAAGAAGAAAAGCACTCTTTTTTGATTGTTGTGAGATTTTATTTATTTATTTGAGAGAGAGAGCACAAGCAGGGGGGAGGACAGAGGGGAAACACAGACTCCCTGCAGAGCAGGAAGCCCTACCCTGGGCTCAACCCTAGGATCCCAAGACCATGACCTGAGTTGAAGGCAAATGACCAACTAACTGAGCCACCCAGGTGCCCCAGCAAAAGCACTCTTTACCATCTAGCAAAACCTAATCAAATCCCTCCTGGAAAAATGCATCATCTGCCCCTTAAGAATATTATAGCATTGGTTTTAAGATTGCCTGTTCTTCTCAGTAGTTGACAGAGAAAGTAATACTTCACTTAAACCAAATCTCTTTAGATTATCAAGCACAGGTCTTGTGATCTGTGAACCAGGATGTAGTTCCTCCAGGCTCACCAGGGAATGCAGGAGAAAATGTTTGGAACCATGATAATAAATGGGAACTACTCACCTCTCAGTAGTTTAAAGCTGCTTTTTAGTGACATCTATACAGTAATGCAACACATGCCATGAAGCACTTGAAAATGTAATAGAAAAAAGATCTGGCAAAACTTTGGGTTAAAGCATTCACCTGTGACTCATCTGATACTTGCAGCTACTAATTTTCAAATGCATTTTTATCAGGAAGAACATAGAGATTTATTATTTTATGATATATTCAAGGCAGAAACTGAACATTTTTGCAATAGAAAGTTACTTTTCATTTCCTTAGAACCATTGAATCATGAGTGGCCTGGAGGCAAATAGCTGAATATTAGGCTTGATTTCTGAGCAGAGTCAAGAAAGAAACAATGCTAGTGCTGGTAATTCAGATACCATAAACAGAAAGATGCAAAAGAAATATGGGTATGGTCACCAGCTTGAGTAATGGTAACCCAGCACATTTTTGAGAGTTGAGGCCATCTGTTTTTCTTTTTTCTTCTAGTAATAGTAACACTAAATTACACCACTACTGTTACTACTGATATTATTACTACTATTGTTATTTATCATTCATGGAAAACTTACAATGTGCTATTCTTGAGTAAATTCAGTAAAATATCTATCTAATTCCTGCTACATGGAAGAGACTGTGTTAAGTCCTGAGGACAACTTAGCATGGTTTTGCTTTTTCGGTGCTAAGCCCTTTTAATAAGTAACCTGTTCCATATGCCCACATTTGAAGTATTAAAAGATATAACCATAGGAGATTATCCAGTATTTCCATTTTGTTAGCATTTATTTATTTATTTTTGAAGACTTTTTTAAAAGTTTATTTATTTGAGAGCAAACCTTTGAGTGTGCGCATGGGCAAATGGGAAGGGAGAAATGGGCAGGAGAGGGACAAGACGACTCTTTGAGGGACCCTGAGATCATAACCTGAACCTGATTCAAAATCAAGAGTTGGACTTAACTGACTGAGCCACCCAGGCACTTCTATTTCCATTTTAAAGTATGATAGAAGACAGATTATATGTTGAAACATTTGCATGTGCTTATGTAGACCAAAGAAATGCCAATTGGTTAGGAAAACCTGGAAGACCCTTGCAAGGCTACATAAGAGGAACAGGAGTATCATCTTCCTTCCACTAAATCCTGAACAAAATCTGCAAGGCACAGCTTTTATTAATTGAATATGTGTTGAGCACCTATTGTGCCAACTACAGTACTATGGACTTTCTTAATGAAAAATTTTATTCTAAGAAAATGTATCATATGGTGTTGTACAAAATGATACAGAGATATCCTCGCTGTTCTTTACTCAGTTTACTTCAATGGTGACATCCTGAAAAACAATAGTGAAATATCACAACCAGGATGTTGACATTAGAAGAGTCAAGATACAGAACATTTCTGTTACTACGATGATCACTCATATATGCTTTTTGTAGTCACAATCTTTTTTGCACTGCCTGTCACTCCTTAACACCTGATGAACACTGTGTATTAAATATCTATAATTTTGTCATTTCAAGAATGTTAACAAATAGAATTATATACTGTATAAGCTTTGGGGGATCGGCTTTTCTCACTGAGCATAATTCTCTAGGGCTTCATCTAGATTGTTTTGTGAACCAGTAGACCATCCATTTTGGCTGATGAGTAATGATAATAATATGGAAATACCATTGTTTATTTAACCACTTGCCCATTGAAGAAAGTCTGGCTGTTCCTAATTTTGAGCTATTACAGGTAAAGATGCCATAAATAGTTTTTGCATAAACATAAGTTTTCATTTCTCTGGGATAAGTGCCTGGGAGGGCTGTTGCTGAGTACTGTGGTACGAGCAGATTTAGATTTCGAAGAAACTGTCAAATTATTTTTAGAGTCACTGTACCATTTTACATTTCCACCCACAGTGGAAGAATGATGCAGTTTCCCATGTACTCTCTAGTATTTAGTACTGGTGCTATTTTTTTAACCCATTCTGACATGTATGTGCTAATATCTCAATGGAATTTTAATTTCCATTTTCCTCATGATGAATGATGATTAATTTCCTTTCATGGGTTTATTTGCTCTCTGTATATCCTCTTCATGTAATGTCTTTTCATGCCCTTTTCCGTTTGCTAATTTGATTCTTTGATTTTTTTACTGTTGAGGTCTGGGAGTTATATATCTTGGATACAATTCCTTTGTTAGGTTGTGACTTGCAAATATTTTCTTCAAGTCTGTAGCTTGTCCATTCATCCACTTAACAGGTTCTTTCACAGTGCCAAAGTCTGTAATTTTGAAGAAGTCTGCTTTATCAAGTCTTCTTTCTATGGATGTTTTTGGTATTAGATCTAAGAATTCTTTGTCTAGACCTTATCTTAAAGATTTTTTTCTTTTTTTTTTTTTGGTGTTAAGAGTTTTATAATTTTACATTTAATGTGAAGTCTGTGATTCATTTGAGTTACTTTGTAGAAAATGTGAGATTTATCTGAGGTTTGTTGTTGTTGTTGTTGTTTTGCCTGAAGATGTACTAGCACCATTTTTTGAAAATTCTCTTTCCTCTGTAAATTTTTTTGTGTGTTTTGGCAAAAGTCTGTAGGGCATATCTGTGTGGATCTGTCTCTGAGTTTTCTATTTTGTTTCATTGATCTATGTGTCTTATTTTTTGCCAATACAACACAACCTTGGTTAATGTAGCTATATAATGCAACTTGAAAGTGCATAGAACAATTCCTACCACTTTATTATTCTTTTTCAAACTGGTTTAGCTATTCCAATTCTTTGCCTTTAAATATAAATTGTAGAATAATTTTTGTCTCTGTCTACAAAAATCTTGCTGTGGTTTTTTGATATGAAATTACATTACACCTGCATTTCACATTGGAGAAAATTAACACTTTACTATATAGGTCTCTTAATCCATAAACCCATAAATACTGTACATGTCTCTCCATTTTTTTATAGAATTTCTTTGATTTTTTTAATCAGTGTTTTGGAGTCCTTAGCATATAGGACCTGCAAATGTTTTGCTATAGTTACACTTAAGTATTTAATTTTTAAAGTGATTAGAGATGGTATACATTTTATTTCTTCCATATGTTAATTGATATGTATATATCAATTATATATTATATTGCTATATAGCAATACCATTGACTTTTGTATATTTATCTTTTATCCCATGATCTTGTTAAACTTACTTATGAGTTCTATGAGTTTTTGAATGGATTCTCTAAAATTTTTTTACATAAATGGTCATGTCATCTGCAAATAGAGCTTTATAGTTTTCATTCTGAATTTGTATTCGTTTTAATTTCCTTTTCTTTTCTTACTGCATTTGCTAGAGCTTCTAGCCCTATGTTAAGTAAAAGCATTGAGAGTGAACTCCTTGCTTTGTTTCTAATCTTAGAAGGAAGAATTCAGTCTTTCACTATAGAGTATCATATTAGCTGTAGGGACTCTGTAAATTTCCTTGTCAAGTTAGGTAAGTTTTCTGTATTCCCATTTTTTTTTCAAACTTTAATCATGATTGGGTGCTGTAATTTATAAAATGCTTTTCAGCACCAGTTGATATGACCATGTGCTTTTTCTTATTTAGCCTGTTAATATGCCAGATTGGTTTTTCATTGGCCTTATATTGGTTGGTATTTTAATATTGAAGGAGCCATGTGTTTCTGGAATAAATTCACTTAGTTATGGTGCATTAATATTTTTATATGTTCTTCTTATGTACTCATTAATTCTATGTACCAAAAATTTAAGGATTTGGGGTATATATTCATGGATATATTAACATTTATTCAAATTAGTCAGTAGTTCTTTTTGTACTACTCTTGGCTATTTATGTATGCTTGGTAACAGGGTAATACCAACTCATAAAATGAATTGGAAGTGTTCTCTCCTCTTTTCTCTGCCAAATTGATATCATTCTTCCTTAAACACTTCTTAGAAATCAAACTACCGGGGCGCCTGGGTGGCTCAGTGGGTGAAGCCTCTGCCTTCGGCTCAGGTCATGATCTCAGGGTCCTGGGATTGAGCCCTGCATCGGGCTCTCTGCTCAGCAGGGAGCCCGCCACCCCTAATCTCTCTCTGCCTGCCTCTCTGCCTGCTTGTGATCTCTGTCTGTCCAAAAAATAAATAAATAAATCTTTAAAAATATATATAAAAAAAAAGAAATCAAACTACCTTTTTTATAGGAGTTATTTAGCTACAAATTCAATTCTATTAATAAAGTTATTCAAATTATTTATATCATACTGTATGAGTTGTGATAGTTTGTATTTTTCTAGGAATTGGTATATTTCATCTGTCAAATTTGTATGTGTAATATTGGTCATAGTATCATCTTTTCTTTTTGATATCTGCAGGGTACGTGGTTTTATCCCCTGCTTTATTTCTAATAAATATTTATTTCTAATAAATATTTCTAATATTCCATTATTCTAATAGAATTATAATTCTAATATTCTATAATCTAATATAATATTCTATAATCTAATAACTATAATTCTAATATTCTAATAATCTGATAAATATTTCTGTTCATTTTTGCCTTGTCTCCCTTTTTTGTCTATCTTGCTACAGGTTTGTCAATTTTATTAATCTTTTCAAAGAACAAGGTTTTCATTTTCTTAATTTTTTCCTATTGTTTTTATTTTTTTAATATAACTGATTTCTGCTTCTTAGTTTTTTTTTTTTCTCCCTCCTCCTCCTCCTCCTTCTGCTTTTTCTTTTTCTTCTTCTTCTTCTTCTTATGTTTTGGGTTTGTTTTGTTCTTTTTCTTAGCTTTTGAGGTCAGAGATTAAATTACCAATTTGAAACTTTTCCACTTTTCTAATGTATGCATTTAATACTTTGCATTTCCCTCTTAGTACTGCTTTAACTGTGCTTCACAGATCCTATCATATTGTTTCTCTTTTCCATTCAATTCAAGATATATATATATTTAATAATATATCTTATATATATTAATAATTAAATATTTAAATAATTTAAATAATTACATATATACATATATATATTTAAAGATTTTATTTATTTATTTGACAGAGACCACAAGTAGGCAGAGAGGCAGGTGGGGAGGGGGGAAGCAGGCTTCCTGATGAGCAGAGAGCCCAACACAGGGCTTGATCCCAGGACCCTGAGATCATGACCTGAGCTGAAGGCAGAGGCTTTAACCCACTGAGCCACCCAGGCGCCCCTCAAGATGTATTTTTATTTCTCTTCAGATTTCTTAATTGATCCATGGATTACCTAGAAATTGTGCTGCTTAGTTTCTAAAGTTTGTAAGTATGTGGAGATTGTCCAGTTATCTGTCACTGAATTCTAGTTTCATGAATCCACAAATGTAATTTTTGCTAAATTTGGAGAATTTTCAGCCATCATTTTTTTTCAAATATATTTCAGCTTACCTCTTTTTCCTCTATTTCTGGTACTTTGATGACACAAATGTTAAATCTTCTTACATAGTTTCACATCCTTATGCATTTTGTTTTATTTTCAGTCTATTTTCTTTCTGTTGTTCAGGTTAGATAATTTCTTTTATTCTATTGTCACTTTAAATGATTTATTCCTTTGTTCTCTCCATCTTGATGTTGAGCCTATTTATCACATTTCTTTTTAACTTTGGCTTTTATATTTTGATAGCTAAAATTTGGTTAAAATTCCATATGGCTCTTCCTACTATCTTCTATTTCTTACTGAGACTTTCTATTTTTTCATTTATTTCAAGCATACCCATAATTGTTCACTGAGACATTTTTATAATGGCTACTTTAAAACTCATTTTCAGATAATCCTACTATCTGTGTCTTTTTACTGTCAACATCTTTCGATTTTATTTTTATTAATTTAGAGATCTTCCTAGATGTTATTTAGAACTTTTGTTTAACAGGCCTCCTCTAATGTGGGCCCTATGGAAAACAGATGGGAGAAACACTACTTCCTTACTGCCAGCAGGAGATAGAATTCCAAGTTGTCTTTAAAACTGCCATTGAAATCAGTGGGGAGGGCTACTCATTACTTCTTGGGCTCAGATGGGAGTGTGACTCTCCACTGTCTCTGTTGTACTACCCTGTATGTTTATGATTGTTCATTAGGTAGTCACAGTGACATGACTAGAGGGTGGCTTCATTATTGTTAGGTGGTAGTGAAAGTTCTAACTTTCCACTAGGCCTCCTGATACCAATTTATAAGGAAGGAGAGAGGCACAACATTACTACTGAATGACATGTAAAAGTCCAGGCAGACTTCCTACATGGTCTCCAAAAACATCATGAGTATCCTCTGTACTGGCCTGTGAAGGTAAATATCCTAGCTGCCCACTTTCTAACACCATCCCAGTAGGAGGCTTGGTATGCCTCACTGCAATGTGACAACGGTGGAAATCTAGATTTTCCATTCAATTTCTACTAATGAGTGTGGTGTGGGTTTTGGCTGGAACAGAGCAGTTATTATCTAAAGTTGTCTGCCTTCCTATGCTGCTTCTTTCCTGTTTCTTTAGTTAGAGAAAGTGAGTTTTCCTTGGTTCCCCCCCGCTTTATTTAAATCTGTACCTCTTGATGTTTCTGGATTAGTTGCTTCTCTAGCACCTAGCCTGGGTTATATGAGGCAAAAAGAAAATCCAAGGAAACACTTTCATATCATTTTTCCATTCCAAGATCCCTAGATGGTCACATTTCTTCCTTCTACCTTTCAGTATCATATTATATGTATTTTTAAATGTATAAAATATAATAAATCATATTGTATATATTATATGTATTTTTAAAAAGAGGAATGGAACAATTAATGTCTATTCTATCTTTCTGGAAGTGAAAGCCCTCCATCAATTATAACTTTATTTCTTACATTTATTCAACAAATATGTATTAAGGAACCTACTAAGATACACATGGTGATTGCAATGGTCGTAGTTTATATCCTCAAGGTGACTATAATTTAGTGAGTAAGATAGATAATAAACAAATACTTATAAATGTTAGTTAATTGCTAGGTTATATTTATGAAAAGCATATGATCAAATATAAGGAACCTAACTTAGTTTCATACAATATTTTTTTACAATACCTTATACATGTGTTTGTTATAAATAATATTATGGTATATAAAAAACAACATAGTTTTTTTCCTTCCAAATATGGAATAGAGTACTAGCATTCATCATTTGAAATAAATAAACATAATGAGAACAAAGTAGTATCATATCCAGTGCCTAAGAAATTTGTGATGTAATGATGGGTGAAAAAATGCTCATGAATAATGAATTACATATATAAAAGTTGAGGGTGTTTCTGGGTAGTACATTCCTATGCTTTTGATGTTATTATAATGAATGGCAACTCTCAGATTACCTTTTACTGACACAAATAAGACAGAATTCCAGGTTGAGTGAACTTTGGTTATATTCCAGTATGGTCATTCGTTGGGCTTTTGTGCGTATGAAACTCTTCAGTGACACAGTACTACTTCATTATGGAAAGTTCAGCTACTTTATTTTTCTTTGGATTGGGATGACTTTATTGTCTACCATCCTCCAAAGAACATGCTGACATTTTTAATTTGATGGACTGCTGAGAAACCACAGCAGGATAGAAACCAACCCATCAAAAGTGAATTGAGGATTTCATTGATGTGGAGAGCTAATTATGTGACTATGGGGAGTGGGACACTGATTGAAATCCACATGAGTTTTTAGTGTGCACTCTGTAGGCTAGCTCCTGAGAGGAATAGTAAATGAAGGTGACTTGTTCTCTGCTCTCACCAAGAGACTGCCTAGTCCTTCTCTGTTAGTAGTCAGAGACACTGCTCCCTTCCTGAAAATGAACAACTCAGAGATGGGCAGAAATGTTCTCCTGCACACATCTTGAAATAGTCTCATTTTGCCCTGAAAAGATGCTGAGATTCTGCCTTCAGATACTTTACTAAATATATTGACTCTGTTTCTATACTTTTAAGCTTATCTTGAGCCTCCATATTTTAAAAATAACACCAACCAGCTTTTTTTTTAAGTAAAAATAGTAGAAATTTTTATTTTTAGGTGATGTGAAATGAATGAAGTTTTTTTTTTTACTTTATTTAAGCTTTATTTAAACATATGATGTAACCCCACCACCCTCACCCAACCCCTCTTCCCCCCACCCCCCTCAGTTTGTTTTATGACATTAAGAGTCTCTTTTGGTTTTTCTCCCTCCCGATCCCATCTTCTTTCATTTTTACTTTTCCTACCACCTTAACTCCCACCCCTGTTGCATCTCCACTTCCTCATATCAGGGAGATCATGTGGTAGTTGTCTTTCTCCAGTTGACTTATTTCGCTAAGCATAATACGCTCTAGTTCCATCCATGTCGTCGCAAATGGTAAGATTTCATTTCTTTTGATGGCTGCATAGTATTCCATCGTATATATATACCACCTCTTCTTTATCCATTCATCTGTTGATGGACATCTAGGTTCTTTCCATAACTTGGCTATTGTGGACATTGCTGCTATAAACATTCGGGTACACGTGCCCCTTTGGATCACTACGTTTGTATCTTTAAGATAAATACACAGTAGTGCAATTGCTGGGTCATAAGGTAGCTCTATTTTCAATTTTTTAAGGAACCTCCATGCTGTTTTCCAGAGTGGTTGCACCAGCTTGCATTCCCACCAATAGTGTAGGAGGGTTCCCCTTTCTCCACACCCTCGCCAGCATCTGTCATTTCCTGACTTGTTCATTTTAGCCATTCTGACTGGTGTGAGGTGGTATCTCATTGTGGTTTTGATTTGTATTTCCCTGATGCCCAGTGATGTGGAGCACTTTTTCATGTGTCTGTTGGCCATCTGGATGTCTTCTTTGCAGAAATGTCTGTTCATGTCCTCTGCCCATTTCTTGATTGGATTATTTGTTCTTTGGGTGTTGAGTTTGCTAAGCTCTTTGTAGATTTTAGATACTAGCTCTTTATCTGATATGTCATTTGCAAATATCTTTTCCCACTCTGTCAGTTGTCTTTTGGTTTTGTTGACTGTTTCCTTTGCTGTGCAAAAGCTTTTGATCTTGATGAAGTCCCAATAGTTCATTTTTTCCCTTGCTTCCCTTGCCTTTGGTGTTGTTCCTAGGAAGAAGTTGCTGCGGCTGAGGTCGAAGAGGTTGCTGCCTGTGTTCTCCTCAAGGATTTTGATGGATTCCTTTCTCACGTTGAGATCCTTCATCCACTTTGAGTCTATTTTCGTGTGTGGTGTAAGGAAATGGTCCAATTTCATTTTTCTGCATGTGGCTGTCCAATTTTCCCAACACCATTTGTTGAAGAGGCTATCTTTTTTCCATTGGATGTTCTTTCCTGCTTTGTCGAAGATTAGTTGACCATAGAGTTGAGGGTCTATTTCTGGGCTCTCTATTCTGTTCCATTGATCTATGCGTCTGTTTTTGTGCCAGTACCATACTGTCTTAATGATGACAGCTTTGTAGTAGAGCTTGAAGTCGGGAATTGTGATGCCACCAACTTTGGTTTTCTTTTTCAATATTCCTTTGGCTATTCGAGGTCTTTTCTGGTTCCATATAAATTTTAGGATTATTTGTTCCATTTCTTTGAAAAAATTGGATGGAATTTTGATAGGCATTGCATTAAATGTGTAGATAGCTTTAGGTAGCATAGACATTTTCACGATATTTATTCTTCCAATCCATGAGCATGGAACATTTTTCCATGTCTTTGTGTCTTCCTCAATTTCTTTCATGAGTACTTTATAGTTCTCTGAGTATAGATTCTTTGCCTCTTTCGTTAGGTTTATTCCTAGGTATCTTATGGTTTTGGGTGTAATTGTAAATGGGATTGACTCCTTAATTTCTCTTTCTTCTGTCTTGTTGTTGGTGTAAAGAAATGCAACTGATTTCTGTGCATTGATTTTATATCCTGACACTGTACTGAATTCCTGTACAAGCTCTAGCAGTTTTGGAGTGGAGCCTTTTGGGTTTTCCACATATAGTATCATATCATCTGCAAAGAGCAATAGTTTGACTTCTTCTTTGCCGATTTGGATGCCTTTAATTTCTTTTTGTTGTCTGATTGCTGAGGCTAGGACTTCTAGTACTATGTTGAATAGCAGTGGTGATAGTGGACATCCCTGCCGTGTTCCTGACCTTAACGGAAAAGCTCTCAGTTTTTCTCCATTGAGAATGATACTTGCCGTGGGTTTTTCATAGATGGCTTTGATAATATTGAGGTATGTGCCTTCTATCCCTACACTTTGAAGAGTTTTGATTAGGAAGGGATGTTGCACTTTATCAAATGCTTTTTCAGCATCTATTGAGAGTGTCATATGGTTCTTGTTCTTTCTTTTGTTAATGTACTGTATCACATTGATTGATTTGCGGATGTTGAACCAACCCTGCTGCCCTGGAATAAATCCCACTTGGTCGTGGTGAATAATCCTTTTAATGTACTGTTGGATCCTATTGGCTAGTATTTTGGTGAGAATTTTCGCATCTGTGTTCATCAAGGATATTGGTCTGTAATTCTCTTTTTTGATGGGATCCTTGTCTGGTTTGGGGATCAAGGTGATGCTGGCCTCATAAAATGAGTTTGGAAGTTTTCCTTCCATTTCTATTTTTTGGAACAGTTTCAGGAGAATAGGAATTAATTCTTCTTTAAATGTTTGGTAGAATTCCCCTGGGAAGCCATCTGGCCCTGGGCTTTTGTTTGTTGGGAGATTTTTGATGACTGTTTCAATCTCCTTACTGGTGATGGGCCTATTCAGGTTTTCTATTTCTTCCTGGTTCAGTTTTGGCAGTTTATATGTCTCTAGGAAAGCCTCCATTTCTTCCAGATTGTCGAATTTGTTGGCATAGAGTTGTTCATAATATGTTCTTATGATTGTTTGTATTTCTTTGGTGTTGGTTGTGATCTCTCCTCTTTCATTCATGATTTTATTTATTTGGGTCCTTTCTCTTTTCTTTTGGATAAGTCTGGCCAGGGGTTTATCAATCTTATTAATTCTTTCAAAGAACCAGCTCCTAGTTTCATTGATTTGTTCTATTGTTTTTTTGGTTTCTATTTCATTGATTTCTGCTTTGATCTTTATTATTTCTCTTCTCCTGCTGGGTTTAGGCTTTCTTTGTTGTTCTCTCTCGAGTTCCTTGAGGTGTAAGGTTCGTTGTGTATTTGAGACCTTTCCTGTTTCTTGAGATAGGCTTGTATCGCTATATATTTTCCTCTCAGGACTGCCTTTGCTGTGTCCCACAGATTTTGGACCGTTGTGTTTTCATTATCATTTGTTTCCATGGTTTTTTCAATTCTTCTTTAATTTCCTGGTTGACCCATTCATTTTTTAGAAGGATGCTGTTGAGTCTCCATGTATTTGTGCTCTTTCCACATTTCCTCTTGTGATTGAGTTCTAGCTTCAGAGCATTGTGGTCTGAAAATATGCAGGGAATGATCCCAATCTTTTGATACCTGTTGAGACCTGATTTATGACCCAGGATGTGATCTATTCTGGAGAATGTTCCATGGGCACTAGAGAAGAACGTGTATTCTGTTGCTTTGGGGTAGAATGTTCTGAATATATCTGTGATGTCCATCTCGTCCAGTGTGTCATTTAAGACCTTTATTTCCTTGTTGATCTTTTGCTTGGATGATCTGTCCATTTCAGTGAGGGGTGTGTTAAAGTCTCCAACTATTATTGTATTCTTGTCAATGTGTTTCTTTGATTTTGTTATTAATTGGTTTATATAGTTGGCTGCTCCCATGTTAGGGGCATAGATATTTAAAATTGTTAGATCTTCTTGTTGGACAGACCCTTTGAATATGATGTGGTGTCCTTCCTCATCTCTTATTATAGTCCTTGGCTTAAAATCTAATTGATCTGATATAAGGATTGCCACCCCAGCTTTCTTCTGATGTCCATTAGCATGGTAAATTGTTTTCCACCCCCTCACTTCTATCTTCCCGTCGTGTTGGATTCACTTCTCCGCTGGTCCTACCTTTCAGAAAGTGGTCGATTTTCTGTTCCTAGAATTGTTGTTTTTCTTCTCTTCGATCTCCTGTTGGATTTGTAGGTGTTCGGAATGGTTTGATAGGCTATCTAGCTGATCTACTGCTGGCTGATGTCGTCTCAGCCTCCTACTTCTCCGCCATCTTGACTCCTCCCCCTCATGAATGAAGTTTTTAAACAAAACAATCTTAAATTCAATCTCAACTTAAAAAAAAAAAAAACTACAATTCAACCTAGTAGCTTTAGCTTCTCTACAAAGTTGACTGATTCAGGTAAGTTCTTTTATTTTCTCTGCCAAGTCACTAGAACCATGGTTTTGAGGTAAGACATATGTGGGTTTGCCTTCCAGTTACTCTGCTCACACTTTAGTTTCTTTATCTGTAAAATGGGCTAATAACTCCTTTTTCTCAGATTTATCCTTTAAGAATTTGGGTTAATGTATTTAAAGAACCTATTATGATACATGACAATAGTAAATATACAATAAGCAGTAACAATTAGTCTTTTGGACCCCAAATGATCAATCTCTCAAACTTCAAAGCAGTTCCAAATGCAGCATCTTGATTATGGTTTGCTCCTGGTCAATAGTAACTGATTATGAAGAGTATTTTGCATTAAATCAATTGTCAAACACTATGGTTTGGCAAAATCATATGGCTAAATTTAGCATTTTGAAGTCAGACTGCTTGGGTTTGAATATCAAGTCTGCCCTTTGCTAACTCTGTAACCTGTCTTGATTTCTCCAAGCTTCACACATGACTTGTGTGTGAAATACACTAATTGCTTTATGTATGTATGTATATAAGTGTATGTATGCAGAAATATAATGTATCAGTGTGTGTATATTTGCTTAAATATTATATATATAATTTTTTATATTCCTTAGGAACAGATGAAACCCATGAAATTATGGAAAATGTTGTTAATATATTGACTTGAGTTTAAATTCCATTTCTCTGACTTTGAGCAACTTATGTCTTGTCTGATAAAGACTCCATAAGACAGCACCTATTACTATGCTTCTGAAAGAGGCACACACTAAATGTTGACATCTAACGTTTTCTTACCTGATACCCATCATATGTATGGACTCTCTCATCTTACTGAGCCTGAGAAGTTTTCCATATTATTTGCACAATCTGCTTTTCTCTACCTAGTAAGGCTCTTCTGTCTCCAGCATGTCTGAATATTTAGCTTTGATTCTTTCTCCTTGGAGTATGAAATATCTAGCTCTTCATTCCCGAATATATGCTGTAGAATGCCTGGTCCTTGCCTCTGTTCTCACCATTTACCTTTTGACTGAACCAGCCCCATCAAGTCTCCAGATCAAATTCAGTCATTTTTAAACAGTTTATCAGGATAGTTTTAGGAAAGAGTAGCATTTCTCTTGGACATGAATTAAGTGCCATAAAAGACATTGAATTATATATTTTATGGGTGTTATCTCATTTAATTCTCATAACTTTTTTATCTAGGTATTACTATGTCTATTTTTAGAAATGCATAGTAGAAACCCAGAGAAATTACTCAAAAAAGTCATATGTCTAGAAAATGATCAAGTCAGAACTCAAATTTTGGTTTATTTTACCTCAAAGTGCTTTGAGCTCTTATTTCCCAAAATAGTGTTTCTTATAATTAAATGATAACTTAATCCCCTTTAAAGGGGAAAAAGTCTGGTGGACAACCATTGTTGGTTAAAAATTATGACCTTGTTAGTGTTACTTATTAAATACAAAAGGTATAACTTTCAAATCTATAACTTTTGAACAAACCCTAAACCAAAATATAGCTCCATTAGATGTTAACAAGTCTTTTAAACTTATCATATGCAAAATTGATCTTTCAATATTCCACTATATTCCCCCAACTGTTCTTTCTGGATTTTTTTTTCTATTTCATTTAATAACAGCAACATTCTTCCAATATTTCAATGAAAAAATACTGATGCCATCCTTAACTACTCTTTTATTCCTCACATCCAGGCTATCAGCAAATGCTACAGGTTTTATCTTCAAAATATATCCAGAAGGCAAGCTTTGCTTATAACCCCTACTGTACCCATCCTGGTTCAGGTCACTGTTACTTACCACCTGAGCTAAGCTCCCAAGTGATCTCCTTGCTTTTGTCCTTGACACCTTTAAAGTTCATTTTCAACACAACAATCAGAGGAATCCTGTCTAATCATAAATCAGATCATGACATTTCTGTGCTACAATGTGTCCCATGGTTCTCACTGGACTCTGAACAAAAACCAAAATCCTTCTTATGATTTACAAGGTCCTACATAGTTTGACTCCTGTTTTTACCTCAAATATTGTCTCATTTATTTTGTCCCTTATTTAGTTATCTCTAGCTATGTGGACAGGATCACTCTTATCAAATACATAGGCATGTTCTTGCCTCAGGGCATTAGTACTATTTCCCTCTGTCAGAAATGCTGTTCTTTGGTTAACTACATGGAAGTCCATGCTTCCTTCAGATCTTCTGTAAAATTTCACCTTCTCCTGAGACTTTTCTTGATCATGTTATTTAAAACCACAATTGTCTTCATCTCTCCTTTGCCTCCTTTCCTATTTCCTTTTTCCTTCACATCACTAATCAATCTCACACACCAAATGCTTTACATATTTATATTGGTGACTGTTTCCTCTTTTATTGCAATAAAATGTTGTACAAAGATAAAGATTCTTATCAATTCACTGAGGTGTTTCTAGTAACCAGATGACAGATTTGTACATAGAAAGACAATAAATTGTTGAATAAAAGAATAAATTGAAAAATTAATAAACTGAAAAATCAATAAAACAGTTAAATATTACATCAGTTTAATGTTATAGGTTATTTTTATTATATATATTATGCTAATTTGTTGAAACTAGTTTACTGATATTATATTCAAAAATAGAATATTTACCTGTTTTTGTGTTTCATTTGTTCTCAAATGGAGTCTTTTGAATTTGAGTATGCAGACTAATCATTTGAATTACCCTCATTGTCACTTCTTTTAATTCTATTAGCAATTAAATTGTTCTTTATTTTGATGGGCCAATCAGGATAATCGTACACCTCAAGCTATAATATGAAAAGAGAAACAATTATATTCTTTACATATTTACTATTACACTTATTGTCAATGAAGTGTGAAAAATTGGTATATGAAAAAAAATGAAAGATGCCTCCCAAATATCCACTTACATTGTGAATATGGCACAGAGAGCTCGAGTTCTTTTGTGACCCTATGAAGTGCAGATATTCACTTTCACCCATGACTTTTTCTTGTTTGAAATCCTATGAAGTGTGTGTCTTACCGTGCCAGCTGAAGTTCCCTCTCCTTCACCCCCTGTGAAGGTGATTGTAAACTCAAATTCAAACATGGACAATAAAAATGTGTGTCAGTACTCAATTACAGAGATGTCATGCAAGTGCCTCAGAATATGCTTGTATTATTTTTGAGATCATCATCTGAAGGAAAATATAAAATTCATAAATTCTCATAAAAATTGAGAACACCTCTGCAGACCCCCAAGATCCACAAATTATGGTTTAAGAAACATCCCTTATGCCACAGAGATTTTGCAAGACAAAGTATGATAAATGACACATGGAAATATTACAGTATGTTCAATTGAAAGGGTGACATTCAATTTGTGAAAAAGGACAGGCTTTTTAAAGAAGTGACATTTGTGCCAGGGCCAATTTAGCAAGGTAGAAACTGAAAAGGGAAGTTAATTCAGGGAGAGAAAATTTTACCAGCAAAGGATTAGAAGCAAGAAAGCTCTTGGTTTCTCAGAAAACTTCAAAAACCTTTAATTTGCTGGAAAACAGAATAAAAGTAGGAGATTAACATAGAATAGAATAAAAGGATAATATGAATATTAGATCCCTTAAGAAACAATGATAGCCAAGAGATACACAATGTGTACCTCAACTCTCAGTAATTGTTGATTGTGTTCTTGTTGTTCTAATCCTGGGTATGTGCTGAGCTGTATGCTTAGAAGTCTGGAACACACTGGTTTAGCATGGATTCTGTGATCAAACTATGGGATTTGTCCAGTTGTGTGGTTTTGAGAAAGTTGCTGCTTTTTTTCTCAGCCTCAGGAAAAGACAAAACTAGGAGAACATATCTACTTCAACATGTTACTGCACAGATGAGACCCAAATGTAAAGCACTTAGAATTGTGCCTGGCAGGTTGAATTGAGGTAAAGAGTGCAGAAACTTTCAGGAGCACACAGCTGCATTTTGAAAGCAAAGTCTCCCAATGGTGAACAAAATACCACACAGACTCCGTTTTCTCACAAGGCAAAGAGTGGGAAGAGTGACTAATGATTGCTTGCATTCTAGCAAACCATGTAATAAAGGTACATTTCTCATTTCCTTCCTTCTCTATCCCTTTCCCTCCTGCTGCTTCCCCAAAGTCACCTCAACAGAGCATTTCCTTTCATTTCAAGCCCTACAACTGATGTGACTGCTCATTTATCTTTTTTCCCCCCAAGAACTAAATATTTTAGTAGTTTGTCCCCCATGAATCTAATGTAAGGAATTGTGGGCTTTCTGTAATTTCATGAATGCTAAAAGTGATCTGTGAAGACTTGGAAAAATCACGTTAAGATCTTTCTTTCCAACGCTCCCCACCCTTAAGAGCAAAGGGAACACTTAGCTAAGAATGTTTAAAATTTCCAAGAAAAAAAGTCACACATAAGAGGCAAAGTGGTTTTATTTTTTTCTTAGTAAATCATTTAAACTTCTTTATGTGTTCTTTCATCTGTCAACTAGAATGATAAATGGAAGGTCCTTGATGCATAAATGGAAAGTCATTTCAATTTTAATAAATATGGCATGGATATTCTTTGTTCTTCTCTACACATTCTCTTTACTAAAACATGCAGTCTGATAACTGATTAAAGCATTATTTCTAGATGACACACAAAATACAAAGACATTTTGTATGCCCTTATAATATGTATTTGAATGGTAAAGTATTGATATTTAAAAATACCAGGTCACTTAATATTTAACTCAAATTCTTCTAAATCAATTTAGATCATAAAATGAAAATATATTTTCTTTTGATACAAAATGATTTTACTTACTTGAAAATAGGATAAAGTGGAATACGTGTTTCTTTCTTTTTGTGTTTAAGTGAAGGTGGAGAAAAGACGTGAGAAGTAATAGTATGGTGTAATTTGTATGTTTATACTGAGAACTCTGGATTATCAAGAAAAAAGTGTAAATTACATTAAGTATTCTGTTTTACAAAAGCAGATTTTTAACGATCATTACTGAAATCATTTAATATTTTTATATATTAAAAGAATACTAAATGCTACTCATCATAGCATCTGCAGCAAGAGCAATACTGGATCTATGTTATACTATTGTTTGAGCAGTGGATTTGACAATGGGAGAACTAGATTGATCTTTTTTTAAGATTTTTAAATTTATTTATTTGACACAGAAAGAGAGAGTGAGCAAGCGAGCATAAACAGAGGGAGTGGCAGACAGAGAGAAGCAGATTCCCCTTAAGCAGGGAACCCCATGTGGGGCTCAATCCCAGGACCCCGAGGTCATGACCTGAACCAAAAGCAGACATTTAACCAACTGAGCCACCCAGACACCCTAGATAGGTCTTAAATAGAAGAATAACTCTAGGGGCGCCTGGGTGGCTCAGTGGGTTAAAGCCGCTGCTTTCGGCTAGGGTCATGATCCCAGGGTCCTGGGATCGAGCCCCGCATCGGGATCTCTGCTCGGCAGGGAGCCTGCTTCCCTTCCTCTCTCTCTCTGCCTGCCTCTCTGCCTGCTTGTGATCTTTGTCAAATAAATAAATAAAATCTTAAAAAAAAAAAAAGAAGAAGAACTCTACACTTGTCAGGGATCAATATAGTAAAATGGCCATCCCTAGATAAAAAGGAGTTATATAATCATAGTCAACACTTCATTTAAAATATGTATTGAGTCCAGTTACCATTTAGTGCTGGGCATAACACCATTTGGTGCTTGTATAAATGAAAAAGGCAACACAACCCAATAATTACTGACTTCATGGAACTTATATTTTATTTGTGAGGGAAACACAATTGTAAATAGATAAACATGCAAATATATACATTATGTTCAAGTCCTTTTTTTGCATGGTAGAAAAGATGGGGAAACTGGAAATCTAAATTGATTATAAGTGGAGAAAATAAATACATAAAAACTGAACAAGATTAAATGTTTGCTCTACTAATTATTATCCATATGAATCTGGGAAAACATTTACATTCCATGGGAAGATATTACAGCGACTGATCTCTACGACTTTTCCCATGCTGTATGATATTAAAATACTTGCATTGACAAAAACAAAGGAAAAATTTCAAAAAGAATAGATTGTCTTCATACCCATCATTGTCTCAATTAAAATGTTCAAGGTAATAATCCATCTGAATTCAAAAGGCCCAAGCATTATAACAGAATTTAGAGACTTACTGTCAGAATGACATATTAAAATCTTCTCAGTTGGCCCCATGAAGGCAAAAACAAAGTAATTTTTAAAAAGACATCTCTGAATTCAGAGAATACAAAGAATGTCCACCAATCTTATTTTAAAAAGTTTTAGACACACCTCCTTCCAGATCTTATTCCTCATTTGAGCAGTCACAAGTCAACCCTTTCCATATTCTGGCAAAAGCTGAGGGAGTTATTCATTGGAAAGGATTTGTTTTTAAATACTCTGATATAGGGACCTGAACATAACTGAGGACGTGTATCAAAAAAGAAAAAAAAAAAGGCAAAGCAATTAAGTATATAATATACACTGAACATAGAAATCCCTGGACCTCTTCGCTAATAAGATTGCTTCTTAACACAATAATTCCTTTTTGAGGAATTATTATTATAGAAATAAATAAAAATACAATAAAACATATAAATAAGAATATTATATCTATATTATATAACATTAAGCATCTATTAAAGGATTTATTAAGTTTATATGCAGTGAAGAAAGAACCCATTACAGATTTTTAGTGAGAAAAATAATTTTGAGACAAATATCTCTAGTATGTTCAAATTTATTCTAAAAAAGAAAAGGGGGAAAGGAAAAACATTTCTCTACATAAAGCATGTATATCCGTGCAATTATATGCAATTATTTGCAAATATATGCAAATATGCAGAATGCTATAGAACAATACACTGAAAATTATTGTTTTCAGAACTGTTATTAGCCAAGTGGGGATAAAGACTTTTTTTGTGTACCATACTAATGATGCACAAGACAAATTTTCATGTTCTCATCAGACCTTATGTAGGCACATCTGTTTTATCACCAATAACTTTGATTGCACCTACATATTTACTAGCCTTCCATGTATCTGATACATATGATTCACTTTGAGCCATATGAAATTGTCCACATTTAACCATGATTTCATATGCTTCAATCTATTACTTATTTGTTTGTTTCTTATCTATATCACACTCGGGAAAACAAGTTCTTTGAGGATGAAGACTGTACCCATTAGTTCTCTATATTCCCTAGGGTGAGAATAGTACATGGTTGCTAGTGGGTATTAGGAGAAAAGCACCTTACATTTATGTATGAATGAATAATGTAGCATGTACCATTTTCCTAGTTGAAATGGAAAATACAATAATATATACTTAAATATAAAATTTTAAAAGTACCTAATTATATTTTTATTTCCTCTTTAAAGAAATAGTTGTGTAGGCTATAAAATTGATGACTCAACACCAAAGGACTTTTTTTTTTTTAACTTTTGCATCTAACCTCCTATTTTACTGCGTTATCAAAAATATAGTCTATAAAATTTAAACATTTTACAACTTCTGGCCAAATATATTATTAAGTTTCATAAAATTTGGTGGCACTTAAGGAAACATGCAGTTCTCTTGTAAGATACCCAATTAATGCATATCTATTATTTCAAGTATATTAACTGAATTATTTGCACTTTTTATCAATCATAGGCTAATGATGAGGCTCATGCTACAATTGTATGTTTTTATCTACTTATATTTTTAATTAATGTTATGATATTCATTATACAAAGTTTATAACCATTAACTACCCAATATAAATTGCATTTTTATCAATAAATAATAATGCTTAGCTCCCTTCAAAAAAACCTACCTTTTTGAAATTTAAAATTGTTTTTTAATTACTAAACTATCTTCTTAAAATTGAAACAATAAAGACTGCACAAACTGGCAGGACCTTAAAAACTCTTGTCTATATTTTTATTTAAAGTCTATCCCCACTTTTCTTTTTTTTCCCAGTGATCTGTAACTACAGCAAAAACCATAATGTATGAAAGCTGAATGAAGTGGCATTGATTTATATGCAGTTGACAGGGCAACTGAACTGCATAAATACTCTTATAAATTTTAAATTTTAGTTAGGATACAAAACAAATAAACAGAGCAATTCTTGATCTTTTTTTGTTTTGTTTTGTTTTTGTTTGATTTAGTTCCAGATCCTCAAAGTGTGAGCTTGCTTTCTTCTGTGTCTTCTTTCTAAAGAAAGAAAGAAAGAGAGTATAGGAAAGAAAATAAGATTATTTTTTAAAAATACACATATGACTGCATATATATACATAATATACATACCTTCATATATATATATATATATATATATCTGTGTGTGTGTGTGTGTGTGTGTGTGTGTGTGTGTGTATATATATATATATATATATGTTAACTTGTGTGTGTTTATAGATAGAGTCAGGGAAAGAGAGAGGCACTGAAATCCCTTCATTCAGTAGACAAGAGAGCTCTCTGCTTATTCTCCAGGCAAACATGGGTCATCTGTATTTACTTGCATTCAATTTTCATAATCATTGTTGGAGAGATTAGGTGGAGCACACCACGTAGATGACACTATTTATTTTTCTTGCAATTTGCTTAAATGCAAGTTATCTGATTTTCCTGTCAACTGTTCCATGGACTTGTCTCTAAACTAAGCTGTGCTAAGAAATACATGGAGACATTAGTAGACCTTTGCTATTGCCACAAATATTATTTCAACAATGACTTGTAACACTTAAAGGAGGTCCGAACAAATCAAGAACATGAATGAGTGATTATCTAGAGCACTCAAGAAGGAGGCCAAATTTTGCAATTTCAATTTTTTGGTTTTGGTTCTTGGGTGTTTTATTGTTGCTGTTACAGCTTTATCTGTACACTACTGAAATCTCAGTCCCTTAATAACAGAAAATCCTGTATCTTTCTCTTTACAGGTGGTAATTTAGCTTTACAGGTGGTAATTTACATAACTTAGCTCAAAAGAACTGGATTCACAGAATAGAAAATTCATTTCCATGACCATTCACTAAAAATTTCAGTTAAACATTATTAGTTATAAACTATATTTGATCCTTACAGTACTTCTTCATTGACTTTCATTGACTGGACTTGAAATATAAAACTTGGTATTATACCTAATGACTACTTGAGGCAGATAAATCCAACATTTTAGTGAGAACCTTGATAGCTTCCTCTTAGTTTGAACCTCAAGAACTAGACTATGTAGCTCTCTATAGTATTAATCCCTGTCAGTCTCCCATCATAAAATAAACTAACATATCTATCTCTTCCATTTTCTTAGTAGTACATAATACGTTCTCTATCAATTTCTTTATTCTTGTAACCTGCTAGCAGGTGCCGGGAAACACCCCAACCACTGGAAAGAAAAGCACTGAACAAAAACTCCTGCCCTCATAGCCTCACATTCCAGCAGGGAGTTCAAATTTATATTGTGTAAGTTTGGTAATAAGTGCTAAAGAGAAAACAAAATCAGGGAAGGGGGATGGGCAGGATGGGTTGGTCTAGGAAATCTACATGAAAAAAGGGCCATATAAGCAAAAGCCTGAAGGTCAAAAAGAAGCCATGTGTATGTATGTATGTGTGTGTATGTATATATATATACATATATACTTATATATGTATATATAAACTTATAACTCTTGTAACTAATAACTCTTAACTGTAGGAAACAAACTGAGGGTTGCCAGAGGGGAGGGAGGTGAGGGGATGGGGTAACTGGGTGATGGGCATGAAAGAGGT
>ML093163.1:0-33671 GCA_003697995.1 Taxidea taxus jeffersonii
TGCAATGACGTGGATGGAACTAGAGGGTATTATGCTGGGTGAAATAAGTCAATCAGAGAAAGACAATTATCATATGATCTCCCTGATATGAGGAATTTGAGAGGCAGAGTGGGGGGTTTGGGGGTAGGGAAGGAAAAAAATGATACAAGATGGGATCAGGAGGGACACAAACCATAAGAGAGTCTTAATCTCACGAAACAAACTGAGGGTTGCTGACAGGTGTGGGGGTAGGGAGACGGTGGTAGGCTTATGGACATTGAGGAGAGTATGCGCTATGGTGAGTGCTGTGAAATATGTAAGCCTGATGATTCACAGACCTATAGTCCTGGGGCAAATAATACATTATATGTTAATAAAAACAATTTTTTAAAAAGAGAGGATACAAAATAAGGATCAGAGCAACATGTGAGGCTAACAGCATCATGAATGGCTCGGATATCCGGATCCAACCTCCAACATCCCAACAATCTTGGTCTTCAGGATGAGGGCTGGTGTGACTGCGGGTCTGAGCTGCAGGGCTTTGGATCCCTCTGTGTGAATACCTCACTAGGGACCTGGTGCCCTACTGTCATCCGTCAGCAACGTCACTCCACAAACTACAGGTCATGTCATAAATAAACCCAACAACCAAGTACAGTAAGCTTGACTCCTCCTCTTCCTTCTGATGATGGTGATGGCGATGACAATGATGGTAAGCAACACGCAGTAAGAACTCACTATGTGCCAGCCCTGTGCTCAGCTTTCACCTGCATTATATCAGCTAATCCGTACAAGCCAATGTAATAGGTTCAAGCATTATTGTTCCCCTCCTATAGAGGAGAAAACAAAAATGTAAATAGAGAGGGCCAATGACATTCCTAAAGCCCCACCTCTAGAAAGTGAGGGCACAAGGATGCAACTCTGGTGTGTTTGACTCCCAGCTAGTGTTCTCCATCAGTCTACAAAACTAGGTCTCGGATTCAAAGCTCAGTTCGACGCTTAGAGTTAAGTTGGTTGTGTGCATGAGTCTTAAATTGAATAATAAGCCAATTCAAGGGGGGGAAAATCTTGGATCAAGCCAGTAAGTTGTCTAATTTGGCCAATTATTAACTAAATGGCAAGTCATTTCATTTAAGGTAATTAAGCTATCAATCATGTATAGGTGATAATCATGACTTGGTTACAGTCGTTAACAGCTTTGCTCGGTTTTATCACCTCCAAGTTGTATTTCTCAAAGCATTCTCCGAATTTTGCAGGTGTCCTGCTATGGTCAGAGACAGGGAAGTGAGCCAAAGCAAGTCATGTTGAGGGGGTCTGTAGCTTTACCTCAAGAACCACACAGCCTTGAACAGGATCTCTCGTGAATCTCCATGGCGGTCCAAATCCAGCTCCCTGGGGCCCCTCTTTGAGGAGGGGAATATATAATTCCCATTGTGCACTGGGAAATCCTGCTACATCCTTCTTCTCAGGCTCCTCTTGGTCTCTCTCCTCCCAGAACTGCAGCATTTGCTTTACCCCCATTGGACTGCCTCACATCAGCTCCCTGCTTCCCAGAGCCCCACCTGCAGCACAGCAAACATCAAGACTAGGACAGTTCCCCAAGGAACAAGGGCATGGGCTTCACTTTGCATTACCTAGGCCCAGCCCAGCCAGTGGTGAGTATGTCGGCCCAAAGAGATAATTTACAAAGGATACTAGGACAAAAGAATTGTCAGCATGCGCACGCGCACATAAAATGCTATTGGGTTTCATCCATCAAGATGCCTTTGAACAGATCTCATAAACATAAAAAAAAATGTTTACGATGGTGAACAATGCACTTTAATATCTCCTGAATAATTTGTGTTGTCAGAAGCGCCCACTGCAATATTTTCTCGTTTTTGTCCTCCCAGGCTGCTACTGACCACTCCAGAAGAGATGAGCTTCCAACTGTATTAATAGCTTTTTCATCTTCCTGCCACTGCTCCCTCTAAATGGCCTGCTGTTATCTATGCATGAAATAAATAACGGCTACCTTTCATGTCTCCCCAATTCTCCTTGTGCCTAGTGATATTAGAGAAATGAACTCTCTCCAAGAGCTCTCCAAATTCCTGTGTTGCAGGCAAACTTGGGAAGGCTAGCTCTATAGGGAGCCAGTGGGAATTAGGGAATTCTGGACTTTTTTTTTTTTTTTTTTTTTTGGTCACAGGGGAGTTTTCACACAGTCTCAGTGTAAGGTGCTCAGCAGTTGGGTGAAGACTTCACTGGGTTGAAATCCTTTTTACAAATTCCTGGTAAGTTTCATAGCTACTTCTCTCCATGGAGAACCATGTAACATGGCAGGTAGACATTATACCCCCAAGTCTAACAGACATGGGTTCAAATCCCAGCTCTGCCACTTAACTAGCTCTGTGACCTTAGGCAAATTGTTTGGCCTCTCTGATGCTCACTCTCCTCTATTTGATAAAAACAACAACAAAAACCTATAACTTTTGGGGGGTTGTTTCATGATCATTTTATTATCCCCACTTCACAGTTGAGTAAACGGATCCAGAGAAGTTCAGTAGTGTGTTCGTGTCCATAACTGAGTGTGAACGGCAAGGGCTGGAGTCGAATCCAGTTTTGTCTGATGGCAAAGTTTGTGTTGACTCTAGCCAGATGGTTAGCACCAGGTTATCAGGTTAGTCCAGATGACCCGAAGATAGCCAGGCCCATAGGAAAGACCCAGATGTAAGTCTTAACCAGCTCTTATGATGCGGTTGACCTGGGTCCGATTATAAGTACTGTCATCATGAATTATGGGGTCAGCAGCCAATGTGAATGTCAACGTTAAGAACAGCTTATCATCAAAATTCTCTGAGCCCACCTGGGAGATGACATGGGTGAGGTGGGCTGGGACATATCCAGTGTTTGGTGTTAGAGATATTTGGGTTTAAATATGTGCTTTGTCTTTTGCTACAGGTATGTCTCTCTGAGCCTCAACATTTCTATCTATGAAACAAGGGTGATAATTCTTACCTTAGAGGGATGTTTTGAGGATAAAATAAGGCAGTGAAGAGAAGAGCCTTAGCTCAGCTCTCCTCCTCCTCCTCATCATCATCACTAGTGACAGGTAAATAATACAGTAAGCTTCGAAGAGGGCCCAGCTCATCCTCCATTAGAAGAAACCACAGGAATAAATAAATCTTCATGACCTTAGATTAGGCAAAGCCTTCTTAGATCTTGTACCAAGAGCAGAAATGACAAAAGAAAAAGGTAGATAAGTTAGACTCTATAAAAATTAAAGCCTTTTTTTTTTCTTCAGAGGATGCCATCAAGAAGCTGAGAAGATGGCCCACAGACTGGGAGAAAAATATTTGAAATCATGTATCTGGTAAGGGACTGGTCTCCAAGATATGTGAGGAACACTCATGATTCAATAATGAATAGACAAATAAGCCAATTATAAGTGGGTAAAGGATCTGAATAGACATCTTCCAAGGAAGATAGGCAAATGGCCAGCAAGCACGTGGAAAGATGCTCAACACCATTAATAACAGGGAAAGGGAAGTCCAAACCATGGTGAGATGCCAGTTCACACACACTGGAATGGCTAGGACTGAAAAATACAAGATACCAACCAGTGTTGGGGAGGATGGGAATATGTTGGTACCCTCGTGCATTTTCAGTGGAAATATAAAACGGGGCAGCCACTTTGGAAAATAGTTGGCCAGTTCCTCAAAAAGTCAAACGTAGACTTCTCATATGACTCAGCACTTCCACTTTTGGTGATTTAGCCAAATCCACTCACCCAAAAACTTGTGCACAATATTATTTGTAATAATCTTTTTTAAAAAGATTTTTAATTTATTTGACAGACAGAGATCACAAGTAGGCAGAGAGACAGGCAAAGAGAGAGAGAAGGAAGCAGGCTCCCTGCTGAGCAGAGAGCCCAATGTGGGACTCGATCCCAAGCCCCTGGGACCATGACCCAAGCCGAAGGCAGAGGCTTAACCCACTGAGCCACCCAGGCACCCCTGTAATAATCTTAAGTGAAAATGACTCAAATGCCCACCAACTGAGTAGCAGATAAATAAAGGTGGCCGTTTCATTCAATGGTATATTATTCAGCAATAAGAAGAAACAAAGTAGGGAAACCTGGGTGGCTCAGTGGTTAAGCCTCTGCCTTTGGCTCAGGTCATGATCCTGGGGTCCTGTGATGTAGCCCTGGATCGGGCTCCAAGCAGGGAGCTTCCTTTTCCATCTCCCACTCCCCTGCTTGTGTTTCCTCTCTCGCTGTGTCTCTCTGTCAAATAAATAAATAAAACCTTAAAAAATAAAAAAGAAACTAAGTATTCATGGATGTTGCGGAGATGAACCTTGAAAACACGATGCTAAGAGGAAGAAGCCAGTTACAAAAGACCACATACCATACGATCCCATTTATATAAAATATCCAGATAGGAAAATCTATAGGGATAGGAAGTAGATTAGTGGTTGCCAGGGAGTTGAGGGAAGATGAAGACTCACTGTTGATGGTATGGGGTTTCCTCTAGGGATAGTGAAAAGTCCCCAAGTAGACTGTGGCGATGATTGTACCACCCTATGAATGTACTAAAAACCATTGAATCGTGCATTTTAAATGGGTGAATTATATGGTGTATGAGTTATATCTCTACAATATATCACCATATATTGTATGGTGTATGAGTTATATATAAATACATAATGAGTTTTATTTTGTTTACATATAAACAAAAACAAAGCTGTTTTTGTTTTTTCAAAGATTTTATTTATTTACTTATTTATTTGTTCACAGTGTGCACACACAAGCAGAAGGACAGAGGAAGAGAGAGGGAGAGAGAATCTCAAGCAGACTATGTTCACACGGAGTGTGGAAACTGATGCAGGGCTTGATCTCACAATCCTGAGATCATGACCCAAGGTGAAATCAAGAGTTGATCGCTCAACTGACTGAGTTACCCAAGCGCCCCTGAAAGCTGTTTTTAAAACAAAACAAAGCAAAATAATCCATTGAAGGTGTAGGAAGAAAACATTAGAATATTTCTATTTATCTTATACCTTTTAAAATTACATTTTTATGTATGTTTCAAAATATGCATGTTATGGGTTAAACTGTGCCCTCCCCCCATTCATATGTTGAAGTCCTAATCCCTATGATCTCAGAATGTGACCTTATTTGGAAATAGGGTCATTGCAGATGTAATCAGTTAAGATGAGGGCATACTGGAGTAGAGTGAGCCCCTCACCCAGTTTAACCTGTATCCTTACAAAAAGGGGGAAATTTGAAGAACACATAGAGAGAATATGGTGTGAAGAGACAAGGAGGGAAGACCACCATCTATGAGCCAAAGGAGAGAGGCCTGGAACAGATTTTCCTCAGAAGGAGCCACCTTTCTGATAACCTCAGTCCCAGACTTCTAGCCTCTAGAAAGGTACAACAGTGAATTTCTGTCCTTTCAGCCACCCATCTGTGACACTCTGTGATGGCATCCTTGTAAAATGACTATAGTCCATATTGCAGTAGTAGAGTGTTACATCCATACATTTTATACAAATTTAGATACGTTTACATGTATCAAGGCACATTTCTTCTCTCTGAGAATGAAGTACGCTCCTGCAGGTCATTGGCTGGGGAAGGAGAACCCATCTTCGAGTCCAGCTGACCTAGATCCAACTCCCCACTTGCTCCTGATGGGCACCAAGTCCAAGCAAACATCTGTTTCCTCAATTGCAAAATCTAGATAATCCTTCCTTCCATGCAAGGATATAGTAGAAATCATCAATAATATATTTATGAAGACTTCAGGATGCCTAGAACATGGGGAGCATTCAACAAAGGATAGCTCTGATTATGAATTGTTTAGGACTAGCAGTGTGATATATAAGGAAGCCTTTGAGCCAAGTATTTATTCTGCAAATATTTACTGAGCACTTACTGTGTGTCAGGTGCTGTGCTCAGACCAGTGAATACAGCAGCTAACAAAATAAATATAATTTCCTGTCCCAGGGGCTTAGAGTCACGTAGGAGTGAAGCAGACAATAAAATATATGCATGATAAATAAGTAGATTATATAGCAAGATTGTGTGTTGAAGGTAAAAAGTGCTTTGGAGAGAAGGAAGCAAGGCAAGCAAAAACAGATATGCAGGCAGAGTTGGGATCTTTTTTTTTTTTTATGATTTTATTTATTTGTTTGACACAGAGAGAGAGAGCACATGCAGGGAGAGTGGCAGGCAGAGGGAGAAGCAGACTCCTCGCTGAGCAGAGAACCCCGATGCAAGGCTTGATCCCAAGACCCTGGGATCTTGACCTGAGCTAAAGGCAAATGCTTAACCGTCTGGGCCACGCAAGTACCCTAAGGTTGGGATTTTAAAAGGATGGTCATGATATATGGTATGGAGAGAGGGATGCCCTGTGAGACTTTATGAAAGTGAGTGCTTGTTCTCCACCATATCTGGCATTTCTGTTTCCTTTCTGGATGATGTTTAGAAAGCCATCTTATTTCTCCAAGTCTCTGTTTCATGATCTGTAAGATGGGAATCGTGGCACCCACTTCACAGAGCTGTCCAATTTCATAACAATGCATATTAAGTTATTCCGGGCATAAGATACTTTTTTTTAAAGATTTATTAATTCTATTTTAGAGAGAGAGAAAAAGAGAGAGAGATCTAGTGAGGAGAGGTGCAGACAGGGAGGAAGAGGGACAAGCAAACTCCGCACTGACCCAAGGCAGGCCTCGATCTTGCCATCCTGAGATCATGACCTGAGCCAAAACCAAGAGTGGGGCACTTCATTGACTGAGCCACCCAGGTGCCCCTGGGCATAAGATATTTTTAAGAAAAATGAGAAAATAATGGCTAACATTTACTAGATACTTCTTCCACCTCCCAGGGCCCCTCCTAGGTAGGCATTTTATATGCAGTAGCTCATTTTAATCCTTATGGTAGCTCAGTGAGGGAGCATCCTGTCTCCATTTTACAGAGGAGCAAACCTGCAGGCTTAGGGGTCTGGCACCGCCAATGAGGAAGCAGTACAGGCAAGACACAAACCTAGGTCTAGATGACTCCCGAGTCTACGGACCCCCTCCCCCACTCACTGGCCATGTGATCTTTGACCAATCTCCCCACTAACCTTCATTTGTCATTATTTAAGAATTAGAGCATCATTTCCTTTTCTATCAGATGCCCTGGTTAGCATCTGAACTTGGTCCACTTTGGCCTGGGCCCAAGACAATCTGATAGGAAAACATGGATGCCTAAGTTCACAAAGGACATAAAAGAGCATCCAGCCAGGCTTGGCACATTGATTTCATCTCTAATCCAATTTTGACCGGTGGCAGAGGCTGACTGGCACCCTTTCCTCGGAAGGATTATTAAGATCACAACCAGTCTGAGCAGGCCAGAGTGCTGTGATCTATTAGTGATGTCTGGCATGGATGAAGACGTGGACTGAAGAGGTCTGTATGAGGCAAAAGAAATTCCTGCAAATTCCAAGTGTCCTTGAAAAATTAAAACCTGCCCACTTATTTTCTTTATACAAGGTAGAGAGCAACTTGACTCACTGGAAGCCAGTTACTGACTTCGACAGCATGGACATGAATTTCTAATAATCTGAATATGACTCATCCTCTTTATTCTCTGGGCATCATCTGGTTCTTGACTTGTCCCCATTGATTCAAACACATTGATAACATGGTAAAGAAACAAAAAACTTTTCCCAATACTTTTGAATTGAACATAGAAGGGAAACAAAGGCATTTTGTTGGGTCAAAAAGGAATCTGGTTCTCTTGAGGATCACTTAATGAATGGCAGGCCAAGAAAGGCAGAGTAGAAAGCGTTCCCCAAGCTGCTGACTAAGGGATCTGTCCATCTCAGCAAGGGTTTCCTGATTTACAACGCACCGCACCAAGGAAACCATAAAAAAGGTATACCAACCAGGGAATGGACCAAGGAAAGCAAACGCCTTTCCACCTTCAGAGAAGGATTTATATAGGAACTTGCTTAAAAATAACTCCCAGGTGTGACAGGCTGCATTGTACCAAGAACCTCGAAATTACCATGGATGGAGGTGTGTTGGAACGTTGGCAAAGCAAAGAAGAGGAAGACCCAGCAATGCTGTCTATTTAGTCTTGGAGTTCAGTGCAAAAGGTTGGGAATTTCTGACAGATTTGTGTCTGAATCTTGTTTGGATTGCTTCCTGCGGTGTGACCTTGAGTGAGTAATTTCACTTCTCAGAGCCTCAGATCCCACATGTTGAGAGTGGGGAGCTACATAGCTTCCCCTTGGTACTTAATGGTGACGATTCAACAAAATGAAGAATAGCAGTCCTCAGTGGAGTGCCAGCAACATGGTCACCCCTATCCCCATCACTGTGAGTACACTTATTGCTTCTGAGATGAGGAAGGAGAATATTTATATTTCTTAATGAGTGTTACACCGATTAATATTAAAGTGAGTCAGAATCCCCATATTAAATCTGAGAGAGTAATAGGGAAAGCTGCTGGCTAATAGACCTAGTCCTCACTCTGTATTCACTTGCTGTTCAGCCCTGAGGGTTTTACTACACTTCTCTGAGCCCCAGTGGCCCATTAGTTACATAGAAAATGGTAGCACAGAGTTTAAGACCGAACCTAGGGGTTCAAGTCCTAGCTCTGCATTTTTCTGAGCCTTGGTTTCCTGACCTGTAAAATGGGGGCAGTGATAACAGCACCAGCTTCCCAGAGAAGATGAACCAAAAAAAGCAATCAAACACGAGAGCAATACTAATTCTTAGCTTCTTTAATTACATTAATGTAATTATATATTGTTATATGTCATTAAATGATTAGATCTCAGGTTCCACCTCCTTTCAAGAAGCCAGGAGCAGCAGCAGGATGGAAACCAAATTGCAGTGAAGAGTTTGTCCCCAGTGTACCACACATAGGGAGAGGAGGATCACACAGTGGCTGCCGACACCCTAAGACTCTCCCTCCCTCAAATGCCCCATCCTCCTCTCCTCTCAAAGCAACCAAGACTATTCAGAAAGTTGTAACAATGTAAATGTCTCCATCCGGGACTCTGTAGTTCAAATTCTAAGAGAAAGCCAGGTTCCTATATCAGCATTAATTAAAATGCCAGCTAGTAAGAGTCCCATTTTTCAACCGATAAATCTAATTCCTATCTGGTCGGCAGGAATCCTTAAGCCACATAAACCCAGGCCAGAGTTTTATGTAATCTTAAAAAACTCTTGATAGCTTCTGGAGTCTTTCCTCTCCCCACCCATCTCACAGCACTGAGAAGGTCTACTCTGTGCGTTAACGGGAGAAATAGCTTCCCTCGGCACTTTCCCCATCTGTCTTAATTTTTTAAATTACACTTTTATTAAACCCTTAAGGAAAATGGACTTGCAGACTTCTCATTAAACAGGGAACTATGCAGTGCATAAAACAGAGGGAAGAATTTTTTTTCTGAAAGCTACACTCACAATTTGCCTTAATGAATTCTCCCTCCGCTGCTATATTACAGAGAGTGTGCAAATAAATAGGGCACTTTGTGAGTGGTGGATGGGCAAATGGATATTTAAGCAGTCGATAATCATTCTTGCAGCCTCCAACTGGGATCTTTCTTCCTAGGAACTCAAAGCATTTGGTGCATTACGGTGCAGCCCTCTCTCCCTGGAGACTGAACGTGCGCCAGGGTGGGAAGTTAACTCATCCCTGGAACACGTCACGGAGGGAGAATGGCTCCCATGCAACAGCCTCAGAGCATGCAAGGGAGTGCCCTCTCTAGAAGAACGCACAATGTTTATTGAGCTCCTACTCTAACCAGGCACGTGGCTCTGTGCTTTTTCCTAGGACCCAAGGTTCTCAGCTCTGATCAATTGGATTACTATTTCCATCTCCACGTCCCTCCTTGATTGAATTATGCATCCATGCCCTTTGCCCATGTGACTTGTACCTGGAGTCTCCCTCCTCACCCTGCTGTTGTTTGGCCATGTGAGTTGCCTTGGCCAGTGAAATGCAGGAGGTAATGATGGTCTTACAGTTCTAAGCTGGGCTTCAAGAGGCATCACGATCTCCTGCACTCTTGACATCACCATTATACTAAGGGCACGCCCCCCAGAGAGCCGCTGGTCCCTGAACGAGACCCACAGAGCAGATGCACAGCCTAGAATTGCACCCAGCTGAAACTGACCAGATGTTAGCCCATCCGCACACATGGAATTGAGAAAAATACGTGTTTGTCATTGTAAGTCATTGAGATGTGAGAGTTATTTGTTTCATAGCATTATTGCAGCAGGGGCCGACCGATAGATCAAAAGTGCCCCAGAAGCACAATGTTGATGCCTAGGCATCCCCATCCTAGAGATTCTGACCCAGGACCAATTTGAGGCAAGAAATTGTTATATTTATGATGGTTAGAGATTTAGCAAACAAGGTAAAATCCCACAGAGACTGGAGACTGGAGTGGATTGGCCAGGACGCTCATGAGATGTCAGTTTCAGGACCCGTCACCTGAATGGACTTGCTAAATACATATGTATGCTTGTACTTCAGTTTTATTAATAATTCCCCTTAAAAGTCATCCAAATTGTAAAACTTCAACCCCCAAGTCCTGATGTGGTCCCGTTAGGGATTTCGGACAAAGTTCACCAAGGCATTAGGTCCTTGGGATGAGCCTACACATGTCCTGCAAACTCTGTATCCAGTGATGTTTTACTTGCCTTCTACCTGCCTCCCCAAGGAGATCTAGGTGTGTGGCCACAGAACCCTGGAGTGGAGCCTCAGTGGTATTATCAATGTGCTCATCTTGAATGCAGCTGCATTTCTGGAAGCCTTCATTTCTTCATCTGTACAATGGACAGCACGCTTATGCTGTGCAGGGAGCATATGAGCCAGTGGCTCTGTGCAGAGCTGGACCTTGCACAGAAGGAGTATGTAGTGACTTAGCACTTAGCCTCTGGAGCTACCTGAGAGGGAATACCCAAATTCAAATCCTGCCTCTGCCACTGACCAACTATATGACTTTCAGGGTTCCCTGCGTTTCTAAGCCTCGGTTTCCTCAACTGTGAAATGGGGCTAATATAACTCCATCCTGAGGTCACTCTGAAGATGAATAAAACAACACATGGAAAAGATTAGCTGATTCCTTAATTTAAAGTGAGCGCTCATAAATAGCAGTTGTTACTGTTTTGTAAACACAGGTGATGGTTCTGTTCTGAAGTATGCAGAGATATCAAAAGGCCGAGGTCAGGATTAGGCTGAAGGATCCCATGACCCTGGAGCTGGGTTATGCCAACAGGCCACCCAGGGCTCAGCACAACCTCAGGCTGTGGTGCAGACAGAGCTTACCCCCTACAAAGGCAGCCTGCCATAGGCCACCAAGCCTGTTTCCCTCTGCAGAGACCTGGCAGCCACCTGCACCAGATCTCAGTTCATTCCCATATCATTTCCCCAAATATCTCCCTGGGGGCTGATTGATGGCGACAGGCGACAATCTATAGCTGTGTGGCAGAATGTTTACTACCAGCCCTCTAGGAAATGATTACTTCAAGGTAATTTTGAACCTCCAGACTATGATGCAGTGTCTCATATATTAAACTGCAGCGAGCAGTGTATAAAAGTATTACAAGGAGACCTCGTATTTCACGGCTTACCGGGGAAGGAGCACACAGGGGCAAATTGGTTTCAGGGGAAGGCAAGCACAGAGGATTCAAATTCTTTGCACCCAATTTAATGGAAGGAACAGAGGATGAAGCCTCAAGTCAACATGGCCGAGGGCAATGCCCATTTTATACTCCTGGCCTGCTCCAGGGGAGACCCTACAATTAACACCACTGAAGCCACAGCCACTATAATTCATACTATCAAGGCTCTAGGATGTTGCCACATCTGCTTCCAGAAACTGGTTGGCTTTCTTCCTGCCTCTCCAACAACCATTACCAATAATGGAGTCCTTGGGGGTATCTCCTTCACAAGTCTCTCTTCCACATGAAAGTTTCCTAATTGTTAGATCTATAGACCACTGAAACAAAATGGAGTCCAGAAATGGACTCACACATATATAATCACCCAATTAATAATGAAGCCTCACTGGAAACAGAGGGGAAAGGATGCTGTTTTCAAATACTGGTAATGGTTCAATTGGATATGAACCATATAGAAAAGAAAAAGCCATATAGGGAAGAAAAAGAAAATTTCGTCTTGAACACTACCTCACACCATACACAAAAATTAATTCCAGATAGATTACAGAGCTAAATGTGAAAGGTAAAACAATGAAACATTGAGGGAAAAACAGAATGTCTTCATGACCTTGGGGGTTGGCAAAGATTTCTTTCTTAAACAGTTTGCGTAAGAGCTACCTAAGGGAAATACTGATAAGTTGGACTACAACTACATCTTTTGACAGTAATCAAAACATTCCATGAAGCGAATGAAAAGACAACTTAGAGAATAGGAATAGATATTTGTAAATTCAAAATAAATTTCTATCCAAAGTATAAAAAAACAGTTGACTCTTAGACAACACAGTTTTGAACTGCAAGGGTCCACTTGTATGAAGGTTTTTTCAACAAATACAGTCCAGTGCTGTCCATGTATTTTCTCTTTCTTATGATTTTCTTAATAAGATTTTCTTTTCTCTAGCTTACTTTATTGTAAGGATACAGTATATAATACCTATAACCTACACATTATGTGTTAGTCGACTGTTTATGTCATTGTAAAGCTTCCACTCAGCAGTGGACTGTTGGTAGTTAAGTCTTGGGGAAGTCAAAAGTTATGTGCTGATTTTCAGTTGCACAGGTGTCGGTGTCCCCAACCTCTGCATTGTTCGAGGGTCAACTGTAACTCTTATGACTGAGTAAAAGACAGATGGCCCCAAAGAAAACTGGGCAAAAGACATGAACAGGAAGTTCACAAAAGACGATATCCAACTGTCCAAAAGATACATGAAAATGTTCTTAGACATCAGGGGAATACAAATCAAAACTACAAATGTAATATCCCTCACTCTTACTGTAACAGGTTACAATTAAAAAGACAGAAAACACCACCCATCCAAGCAATTGCAAACTCTCTTACATTATGTGGCAGTATAAATTGGTATAAACACTTCATAAAACGATTTCACAGTATCTGCTAAAGCCAATCACACACATAACCTATGAATCAGCAATTCTACTCAGAGGAAATGCACACATCTGTTCGCCAACAAACATGTGCAAGCATATTCACAGAAGCCCTACTTGTATTAGCTGAAAACTGGAAACAACCCAAACGTCAATAAAGGGTTGAATGAATAAAAAAAACAAAGGAATAATCACACAGGGAATAGTACACCTAAATAAGAATGAATGACCTACACCTAAGGCAACAGTACATGAAACTCACAAACAAAATGTTGAAAGTAGACACAAAAGAATACATAGCTAATGTATTTTTTATATAATTTCATTTGATTATCTTTATATTCCATTCCATTTATATTTCCATGAATAGAAATTCCATTAATTTTTCTGTATATATAACTTTGCATAATTTAATTTATCTTGGGTTCAAAAATTAACAAAACTAACCCATGCTCTAGAGGTCTAGACAGTGGGTACTCCTGAGGAGGAGTGAGGGGAAGTGGACTCAGTGGGGTCTTCAGGGGAGCTGGTAACATTCTATTTTGTGTTTTATGCATGGATACAGGAATATGTTCAGTTGGTAAAATTTATTTTTTTTTAAGATTTTATTTTAATTATTTATTTGACAGAGAGAGATCACAAGCAGGCAGAGAGGCAGGCAGAGAGAGAGAGAGAGAGGAGGAAGCAGGCTCCCCACCAAGCAGAGAGCCAGATGCGGGACTCAATCCCAGGACCCTGAGATCACGACCCGAGCGGAAGGCAGAGGCTTAACCCACTGAGCCACCCAGGCCCCCCTATTTATTTATTTATTTAAGAGCGCATAGAGGAAGTATGGGAGAGAGAAGCCGACTCCCCTACTGAGCAGGGAGCCTGGTGCAGGGCTCGATCCCAGGACCCTGAGATTACAACCTGATCTGAAGGCAGACACTTAACCGACTGAGCCACCCAGGCTCCCCCAGCTTGTAAATATTTGACAAGTGGTATACTTATGCTTTGTGTGATTTTCTACACATATGTTATCCTTTAATAAAAAAGTAAAACAAAAGCAATCCAAGTTTTTCAAGATTGAGTCCTAGGGTTGGGCCACATGCTTTCAAGTGAATTGCTGGCTTTCCTTTACTCGAGTACCACAGGTAGGTGGGACTCGTAAGGGAAAACACCCCCACTAAGGAAGAACATTCTAATGATGCTCACTGGCCTAAAAGGCATAAAAAATATCCATGAGGGCAGGTGGAGGGAGAGGAGAGAATAGTTTCCACTCTCGAGCGCCATACCGCATGCTGACTTCCTTTGTACACATCACTTCATTCAAGCCTCAACGCTGCTCATGAGGTGAGTACTGTACCATCCCGTGAGGGAGGTACTGCTGAAGAAATTGAGGCACAAGGAGGGGCCAGAACACACACCCAGGTCTCCACGGCTCCAAACCCATACCCCCAACCTCCATGGGTAGCCAATGGCATGTTGTAGCTGCATACTAGGTAAAAGCAGCTGTCCCTCCAGAGCCCCCTGTCTCAGAGAACTCCCAGCAGAAATGTGGGGACCACAGCTGGCCAGAAAAGGCTGGGCTTCTCATCAGGAACACACGCACTGCCCTCCTGCTCAGCGTCATCTGTGCCTGTAATTGGCATGACCCGCTCCACAACAAGGAAAATGTTTACAGTGTTAACAAGGCAAACTGTTAATTAAGACAGCAGTACCTTCAGGGGATTTTAATTTAGGGTAGGCACCAACCAGGATAAAGAAGACATTCAAACCATTGGATTTGTGTAGTTTTCCACACCCAACTGGCTACCACACAGAATTTAATAAAGATGACGTTTGAGATGAATGGATAAAGAAGATGTGGTATATATATACGATGGAATACTATGCAGCCATCAAAAGGAATGAAATCTTACCATTTGCGACGACATGGATGGAACTAGAGGGTATTATGCTTAGCGAAATAAGTCAATTGGAGAAAGACAACATGATCTCCCTGATATGAGGAAGTGGAGATGCAACGGGGTGGGGGTTAAGGGGGTAGGAAAAGAAAAAATGAAACAAGATGGGATCGGGAGGGAGACAAAGCAAAAGAGACTCTTAATGTCATAAAACAAACTGAGGGGGGTGGGGAGGAGGGGTGTTGGGAGAGGGTGGAGGGATTACATTATATGTTTAAATAAAAATAAAATTAATTTAAAAAAAGATGACATTTGCTTGCTAATTATGACTTCCAGACACCTGTAAACGAGGCCCTCACCATCTTGGTAGCATTCAGAGCCTGCACATGGGTGCTAATAACTTGAGAAAGGGAGGATCTGTGAGGCAATGAAGAGAAGGGGAAGAGGTAAGCTTACCTGGTTCAAATCCCAGCTCCATCATGTACTAGCTATCGTAACTTACTCACCCTCTCTGAGCCTTGGGTTCCTCATCTATAAAATAAGGACTGTGCCCAGCTAACAGGGTTTTTGAGATTATTAAATTAGAACATATATCTGTATGTGTATACACCCATATTTTATATATGTACATACACGCATCTTATTTAGCAAAGTCCTGGGCATATAGCAAATGCTCAGTTATTACTATCCACTCACAGCTCATTGTCCTGGGTTTGGCTTTGGGAAACTGACCTAGATGTCATAAAGATCTTGACTTCAGACAAATTATGTAAGCTGCCCAGGGCCACAGAGCTCATGCTTGGTAGTTGGCCTGGTGATGTTGGGTCCCAACTGTATGTGACTTCCAAGTCACTCCTTCTTTACTGCATTCTATTCCAGATACGAGCTGAGTTTTGACCCTCCAGTGTCGGCCCAGAAGCTTGAGTCAGAGTAATTTGCATGCAGGGCCCAGCTGGGCACAGAGTGGGGAACCCCTGTTGTTCCAAAGCAGATTGCCTTTACATTGCTGTTCCCCATGGGACTTTCAACTCTGGATGCCATTCTCCACCAAGAATAGAGCTTGTAGATTTCACAGCACCTGGAGGATCCATTAAGGGTTGAGGCATAAGAAAAGGTAAAGAAATGTTGGAATTATTAGAACCTCTAAGAACAACTGCAAAGTCTCCCCTCTGTGCAGTCATTACCTTCTCATGTTCCCTGTGAGTGATGGGGTAACCAGAAGACACTGGGCCAAAGTGTTCAAGTGCTGGACTCCAAAATAAATAAGCTAATGTCCAGATTCCCACAGCTTAAGGTGCCTCCCTGCCCACCCCAGCCCTGGCTTCTCTGGATGACTTGATTCCTACTCATTCCAGGACTCAGATGTAGAACCAAGTTCATCTACAATCCCTAATGAGTCAAAAAAGATGAGCTTTTATCCTAATTGTTGATTAATTTATTGTTAAATTAAATACATGGTCTTGTATTAATACATATATTATGGTGAAGTGTCTATTATAAAACATGGAGAAAATACATTAAATATAAAAGGAAGATATGGTTGGGACGCCTGGGTGGCTCAGTTGGTTAAGCAGCTGCCTTCGGCTCAGGTCATGATCCCAGCGTCCTGGGATCAAGTCCCACATCGGGCTCCTTGCTCGGCGGGGAGCCTGCTTCTCCCTCTGCCTCTGCCTGCCACTCTGTCTGCCTGTGCTCGCTCTCTCTCTCTCTCTCTCTCTCTAACAAATAAATAAAATTTAAAAAAATTTAAAAAAAAAAAGGAAGATATGGAAGGTCTAATACCTTCTTATTACTCCCTTGTACATATAGCCAGTACTCCCTTTCCCATGCAGAATGCCCATTCACAGAAGAGCTGCCCACTTCTCCAAAGAATTGTCCTTGGCCAAAGGGAGCTACCTCATTTGGAAGTGGGCATTCCTCATCACTGTGGGGTCAGGTGGCTGACGGAGGTATACAAAAGGTCAACCCCTGTGGTGCAGTTCACCTTCTAGAGCTCCCAGCTGGATCAAGCTGAAGCTGAGACCACACTTGTGACTTATGTTTCTACTCCATCCTGCTTCCCTTACTCTCTCATAGGTTCCTCCTAAGTGCACTGCCTGAATAAGTCACATGCATCCAAATTCTTGCCTCAGGCTCTGCTTCCAGAGAAATTGAACTAAGATAGAACATTATGAAACATGGCCAGAAACACAACTTCCAAAACAGATACAATAGAAAACAAACAGAAGTATAGGTTCTTATACCTTCTTCCCATACCCAGAAGGATCATTCTACATTTCCTCCCCTTTGTAGATGCCCCACTTCAGAGACCAGCTTATGGTAAGCCTAGCCTTGGCAGGGCTTGAGGCAGAGGAGAGACTGGGTCAGATCTGTGGTTGAAAAAGTGGTTCTGGCTGCCCAGGAGAGAGTGGAATGGGATGGGGCCCAGGCTGGAAGTAGGCAGAGCAGTGAAAAGGAGGTTACAGGCATCCAAGCAAAAGCTGGTGGCAGCTTGGACTAAGGTGGTGGAGGAATAGTGAGAGGTGGCTGACGGGAAAAAACTTAGAGGTAGGACCCCTAGCACATGCCAGCTGAGTGACTGTCAGGGGCCTGGAAAGGAGGATGGAGGAGGAGGACTGGTGTCTCATGTGGACTGTGCTATGCCCACTGAGACAGGAACCTAGAGATGGAGCAGGCACGTGGGGGCAAAAGACAGGTTTCATTTTGGACAACATCATCTCCACCATCCCAGCCAAGGTCTCTTTTTTTGCAGAGAATCTGGAGTTCAGAGAAGAAGCACATACATTCTCCATCACAGGGGTACATACAAGGGCACAAGCCACAAGGCATACCCAAGGCTTCAAGACAAGTTTCAGTTTATCCCATTGGCCATTTGTTGAGCACGCGCTATAAACAAAGCTCTTTGCTGAGTCTGAGGTAGACACAAGGGGCAGGCCCTCTGGAAGCTCGCATTTCCCAGGGAGGGACAAGCACACTCAGAAAAGGCCCCAATTGACTTTGCTGAGAACTCAGTGGGCTTCGGAACCAGACTTACTGAGGTGCAATCCTGGCTCTTCAATTTAATCATTGGCTTCAACCCTCTGAGCCTCAGTTTCTTTGCCTATGAAATGGGGATGAAAACAGTGCTATCTACCTCATGGGCTGTGGCTATAACAACAAGAGCATTAACTAGCCCTTATTGAGACTTGAAAGTTCTAGCACTATGTACTTGGCACATAATAGATGTTTAATAAATATCTGTTGAATGAATGAACTGACCACTTATCATATATGCCAGATGTTGGGGAAAAATTGGTGCCTAATAAGTGACATTATTTTTTATGATTCTTGCCTTATATTTTTTAATTTTCTTTTTTTAAGATTTTGTTTATTAGAGAGAGAGAGAGAGAATGTGCGTGCACAGAAGGAGAGGGAGAAGCAGGCACCCTGATGAGCAGGGACCTTGACACAGGTCTCCATCTCAGGACAGTGAGATCTTGACCTGAGCTGAAGGCAGACGCTTAACGGACTGAGCCACCCAGTGGTTAACAATTTTTTTAATCTTCTTAACAATTCTGAGACAAGCATGGCTGCTTTCCCCATTTTCAGGAGAGAAAACTGAGGTCCTGGGATTCTAAGTTCATCATCCAATATCACACTGCTTGTAAGTTTTAGAACAGGATCCCAACGAAGGCTATCTGGGTCTGGAACCTGTGTCCTCAGCCCAAAGATTACTAATCATTTGATGTATGTAAACCACAGAGTTACAGTCCTCCCCCGATTCCAGAAGCTTCTCTGAGCCTGGCTTGAGCGTCTGGACCCTTGCCTGTAGGTAATAGGAGCCCCCCCCAAGAAGGATGGGACCAGAGGCCTGACAGGGGTATATATGGGATTTAGGGAGATAACTCTGGTTCCCAGGAAGGACTGGGACTGGGGTGAGGCCATAATGAGGCATAAAATTCAAGGAGAAGCCAAACAAGAACAACAAAAACCTCTCAGTTAATCAAGATAAAGTCGGTAGTATTGATACTTCCTTTTGCCTCAGACTCCAACGTGGCTCAGCAAAGCACTCTTACCAATCCTGTCTTCACTTAAAATTTTATATTTTGCTCACCACAGCTTTTTTTTTTTTTTTGCAGTAATTAAAAATATGGCATTAAGGGGTTCCTGGGTGGCTCAGTGGGTTAAGCCTCTGCCTTCGGCTCAGGTCATGATCTCAGGGTCCTGGGATCGAGCCCCGCATTGGGCTCTCTGCTCAGCGGGGAGCGTGCTTCCTCCTCTCTCTCTCTCTCTACCTGCGTCTCTGCCTACTTGTGATCTCTGTCTGTCAAAATAAATAAATAAAATCTTTAAAAAAAATAAAAATATGGCATTAAAATGTTACTGTTCCTGATTGCTGAAATCTTTGGCGCCCCCTTAATTTTGTGCTCAAGTCCAGGCTCTTCGCCCACGGCTGGTTTACTCACATTTCCTCAAGGCAAGACTTGTCCAAGCCTCAGTTTTTATATCTGTGAAATGGGAATCATAGCACCCACCCCCTCAGAGCTGCCCGGTGTGCTGGATGGTATTCTCTAGGCACAAGGATTGCTTTGTGAATGGTGAATGGTGTGACTCACGGAGGATGTTGTCTGTTCTCGTACAGCAAGGTCACCCAGCATGGGGGTGCCCTTGGCAGGACTGGGAGTCTAAACCTCAATCTTTGATCATACTGTTCCCCATCCTGTTCTCTCATCCACCACCTCCTGACCCCACTGCCTCCACAGTAAAGACAGTCAGAATGGCTTATTCCTAAAGAAATGTTAAGACCAGAAAAATCCTCCAAGAATTCGCTGGGTTTGGGGGGGGAGTGTTCTTGTTTTTGGCAAAATTCATTCTGAACCAGGCAGTTGAAAACAAACACGGCTCCTTCCCCTGGTGTCGGGAAACCATACATTGTGTTTGGAGGCCTCCTGGAGTGGGCTGAAATATTCTTTCTCTTGGGGGAAATGAAACTCGGCTTCGTACACTACAATTGGGACTGTTTCCAACCCCACTGTCAGGACATTTGCTATTCTGATTGTATAAGCCCGAGTCAGTTACACACGCTGGGGCTTCTGAATATATTTACAAGGAAATGAGCATAATGCGTAGTTAATATTCAGAATGTGATTAATCCAAAAGCTGCACTCCATATTCCAATTACACCCACTGCTCCCTGATGTGGGCTGGGTTTTGCTTAAATGCATATGGAGTCAATTGGAGTGCCAGATTTATGGAAGCTGCCTAAAGTCTGGAGCTCTAACAGTAATAAGTTATATTCCTATTATGTGGTGGGCAATAAAAAATCTGATATTTATTCTGCTGGATTTTGAGAAACTCTTGGAAAGATCTTAGGCTGCTGGAACACAGGGGCATATTTCACAAACAAATGTCCCCACTGTGGTTTGACAGTTTAGATGTGATGGAGCCACCATGAAGTCTGGTACCCAAATACTGGAGAAGGCCAGCCAGCATCCCCAGCATGGCTGGTAGGTCCTCACTACCCTAACATAAGAACTTGGTTCTGTCCTCCCAGAAAGGCCTAGGCTGTGTCACCTTGGGCAAGACTCTCAGACCTTTCTGAGCCTCTTTTTCTTCATCTGTCAAATGGGAATGGCCGTAGCCATCTGAAAGTTCTGTTGCAAGAATTAAATGAAGTGATGAGCATGCATGAACACGGGCCAGTGCCTGGTACATAGCGAACACGGGCCAGTGCCTGGTACATAGTAAGCAACTAATAGATTATTCTTTCTAACAGATGAGTTTCAAAGAAGAAATGGAATTTACAAATGAATAAATGGATTGGAGTTAAAAATTTTTTTAATTTTTTAAAAATATTATTTATTTATTTTGACAGACAGAGATTACAAGTAGGCAGAGAGGCAGGCAGAGAGAGAGGAGGAAGCAGGCTCCCTGCTGAGCAGAGAGCCCGATGCTGGGCTCCATCCCAGGACCCTGAGACCATGACCTGACCCGAAGGCAGAGGCTTTAACCCACTGAGCCACCCGAGCGCCCCTGGAGTTAATTTTTTTCAGTGCATGAAGGTACTTACTAGAACAGAGTGTCCTTAAAATGTGGTAACCATACCACTGGGGGAGAGGGGCATAGGGAATGATGTTTCATGATGCATGATAGTGATTTTTATTTCTAAAGTTGGGCACTTTAATGTATCTTGAGGGTAAATAACAAACACATCAACCACATGATTTCATTATTATGATTGTTTAGGCCAAGACTGTAGAAGGCTGGCTATTGGGATAAATGTTTAAAAAAAAAAAGGTATAACTAAAGATAGGCCAAAAAAATCTTGAAAGTAATAGTAAAGTAACTGCAGCTTAGGAAGCATTATTCTAGAAGGAGTAAAAATGGTGACAAGAAATCTTGGGGTTAGCTAAGGTCTTTCTAAACATAAAAACAAATCAGGGACCATGCAGGGTGCAACGGAGTCACATGAGTACACTAGGGTCATTTGGAATTCCCCAGATGGCACCCACTGCCCATTTCTACCCATCCATCACCTGCAGGAAAACAAGGCACTGAAAACAGGTTAATTTTAGAGGGAAACTTGAAAGTTCTCAAATTTATTTTTTAAGCAAATCATTGGCCCCCTTTGATAGTTCACAACCCGTTCAAGTTATTTTCCAACACCCTGGTAAGCTGATGACCACCCAGCAGTGACCAGAACCACGACACATGGTTGAATGAAAACCACCCTGGGTATCAAGAACCCAAACCCAGACCAAAACAGGAGAGATCTGGCTCTAGCTTCTTCTGCTACCATGCCATTAGCCGGAGAGCGGCGGAGGCCACCATCACGCGCTGTCCGAATTACAGAGTTCCCTGCACCTTGGAAGAGAAAGCCATTTCAGGCTGGACACTGTGCAGAAAGACAAGCTTACGGAGCAGCAAGGGGTGGGTTTGGTTGGTTGGGCGTGGATCTGTTTTTACATAAATTTCTGAAGTTTTCTTGTGCACCTGGAAAGAGCAGAAGCTCTTTTCCTTTAGCAACTGCTAAGGTGCCGAAGGCTTTTCAGATGACCCAGGGCAGGGCTTCTCACTCTGAAACGGTGGGTAAGAATCAAGGTCTGAGGACCCCGGGGAAATGATGGGCAGACCAGGGAAACCAGTGCGTGTGAGCGCGCCCGCGCATGCGGGTGCCCGCGTGGACTGGTGCATTTCTCCGGGAGAGGGTCTGTGGCTTTCAGAGACTGTCAAAGTGGCTGGTCCAGGTTTTGTCAGCAATTTGGAGCTTCAGGGATGTGGGTTCTCACCACCTAAAGGGAAGAAGTGTATCGATCAAGAGTACAGAAGGTGGTTTGGGGTGATGCTGGGATAGAAAAGGAGGCTCAAGAAATACTTCCGTGGACTCTGAGTCCATGGTGTTGGAGAATTACAGTAAGTGAACGTGAGTCATTTTTCAATTATTCCTGGGGTTGTTAAGCCATCCTTTTGATCTCAATACTTCTTTCAGCTGGTCCATATGGATCCTGACTCATCAGCATCACACTGACACTTCCCCCCAGGTCTCCCGTCTCTCCTGCCAGATGCTGGTCTCCTGGAGCACAGGAGCTCTGGCTAATTTCACAGCACATCCTCTTTTACCTCTGAAGTTGCCGCTTGGTGGATATTGGCCAGAGGAAAGATTGTGCCTGTTTTCAGGCATCAACGGTCAAAAGACCGTGAGCATTGCATCCAAACGGACATGGACTCAAACTGTTATCTCCATTACATAGTCATAATGTGTTCTCGGGCTTCTTATCCACTTCTGTCCTCAGTCTCCCGTCTGAGAAATGGGGTGAATGTTCCCAGTGTCTATGGTTATTGGGATAACGGAGTGAGTGGAGTTGGCATGCTTAGCATCATTCCTAGCCCCATATGAGGCATGCCGTCAATCATGGCTACTGCTCTACAATACACATTTGCTTGAAAGACTGACCCTACTTAATTGTTTAGAAGTCAGTTAAGGTCAGCTGTGTACTGCTCAAATTGCCACTAGCTTTCACAAAAGTGTTATTCCACCAAATAATTCTTCACCGAGAGCCCCCTACGTGCTTTCTATGTAGGGGAGCCATGATGCAATTCCAGGCTTCATGGGCTCAGCAAGGAGAGGGTGGGGTGGGTGTCCTTTACAGGCTCCATGCAAGCTCGAACAGAAAGAGCTAGGTGCCATGGACATTCTCCTGGATGTGGGATCAGAGAAGGCGTCCCAGGTGAGCAGACCTGAGGGAAGACGATATAAAGAGCAGGAGGGACGCCTGGGTGGCTCAACGCCTGGGTTGAGCATCTGACTCCTGATTTCAGCTCAGGTCATGATCTTGGGGTCCTGAGATGGAGCCCCACGTCAGGCTCCGTGCTCAGTGCAGAGCGTGCTTGAGATTTTCTTTCTCCCTCTCTCTCCGCCCCTCCCCCACTCCTGCTCTCTAAATAAATAAAAGAGCTGGAGAGATAGCTAAAGAAAGGTGCTGAAGGGGATTGTCCTCTTCATCTTTGAGTGAGGTGAAGGGTGCCGTGTAAGAAATCTTAAGGCGAGAGCAAGCTTATGAGTTAAAGGCCAGGGTCCCAGCACACCTGGAGGGAGATGAAGCAAGAAATCCTTCAGGGTGGCCAGGCTAGGACCACTGCCGGCTGTCCCACCTGTTCTCCCTGCTCCCATTCTTGGAGCAGTCTTTTTCAATCACCTCCATTGCCATCAGGGAGATCACTTGGATCCTGCTGTTCCCTCTCATGGCTCTCTGTGGCTCTCAGGATGAAGTCCAAGTTCCTTTTATCCTCAACTGTCCTACTGACCCCTGATGACCTAATCTCTGACCTCATGCCACACGGAGCCCCCCTGTGCTTCAGCACACATGCTGTGCATCAACCTCCTAACTGCATCCATTCTCTTCCTTGTGTGGGCCTGGCTCATTCCCACCCCAGGGCCTTTGCACCTGCTCTTCCCTGCGCCTGAAGTGTTCTTCCTCCAAGTGCTAGCCTGGCTTCCTCCCTCACTCCATTCTTGTCTTAGCTCTCTGCTCCTCAGACAGGTCTTCTCTAGTTTCATTAAGAAGATCCTTCCATGCTTCCTTTGCATCTTAATGCTTTCTAAAACCTACTTTATTTTGGGGTTTCCTTGCTTATTTCTTTTTTTTTTAAATTTTCATTCATTTTTTAAATTTCTTTTTAGTGTTCAGAACTCATTGTTTATGTACCACACCCACTGTTCCATGCAATACTTGCCCTCCATAATACCCACCACCAGAATTCAAGTTCCAGGAGAGCAGGGACTTCATCTAATTCACCACTCAGGGTGCGTCATTGTGGGTTCTCAATAAATCTTAAATAATGAGTGGATTGAATGGGAAGCATGAAAACAAAGGCGTCTGGACCAAGTCTGAGGTGTGTTGAAGCCAGGGTTCTTCAGCAAACCCGTCACCTAGGACTGAGGCTCAGGTGAGCACACACCTCCCCTACCTTTTCCCTGCACTGCTTCTACCAACAAACAGCTCATGTCTCCTTTCACACTGGCTACACCGGGGGCTTACCCTGCACATAGCCATCCCCTCAACAACACCTGTGCACTTAGGAATGTGCTAGGTCCTACTATGGGGCATCCAACACAACGAACAGAAACACCAGCTCTGGGAGCAGTCTGTACCACAATTAGATCCAGGCTCTGCCATTTATTTGATGGCTGTTGGAGCTTGGGCAAATCTATTTGCCTTGAAAAGCATCGGTTTCTTCATCAAGAAAATGGGGCCAATAATAGCACCTGCCTCATAAAGTGATGGGAAGGAAACGATGTGATGATCTAGTAAAAATACTCTGCAGAGGGGGCTCCTGGGTGGCTTAGAGGGTTAAGCCTCTGCCTTCGGCTCAGGTCATGATTTCAGGGTCCTGGGATCAAGTCCCGAATCGGGCTCTCTGCTCAGCGGGGAGCCTGCTTCCCCCCTCTCTCTGTGCCTGCCTCTTCTGCCTACTTGTGATCTCTGTCAAATAAATGAATAAAATCTTTTTAAAAATACTCTGCAGAGACTGACTAGGTCAAGGGGCAAAGCCGTTCCTGCAGGAGGTCCCCAAAGCAGCCGGGGACCAGACCGGGAGCGTGGGGCCGGTCACCTCAGGTTTGCACGTGCTTGAATGTAGCCGGCAAGATGCACTCGCAGGCAGAGAGAACGCCCTGGCAAACATTTGAAAAACTCTGGCCACCTGCATCAGCTCCGCTCTGTTGAGGATTTGTGGGTTACACCTGTGCAGGGCACAGAGCTCCTTCCCAGAAGGGAGGCTTATTTCTTCATCCAAATGTTGACTCCTTCAAAGTGTCTCCCAAGAACCTAGAGACTAAAAGCCAAGCAAGAAAATGGAATAGAGAAGAGGATGGATGAGTGGATGAGTGGGTGGATGGATGAGGAGGGGATGAGTGAACGTGAACTCTCCGTTCCTGCTGTATCTAAGTGAGGTGGCTCGTCTGCATTCTGGGTTTGCAAAACGCGTGTCATTTTTTTTTTTAAAGATTTTATTTATTTATTTGTGAGAGAGAGCGAGCACAGGCAGACAGAGTGGCAGGCAGAGGCAGAGGGAGAAGCAGGCTCCCTGCCGAGCAAGGAGCCCGATGTGGGACCCGATCCCAGGACGCTGGGATCAAGACCTGAGCCGAAGGCAGCCGCTTAACCAAATGAGCCACCCAGGCGTCCCCGCGTGTCATTTAATTAGGAGAAACACAGCTTCGCTGACTCCCGGTAAGTAGATGGTGAATCGACGGTCAAGAACAATGATAGAAGGGATGGCAGTTGTGAGTCTGCCTGGGGAAACCGTGGTCTCAGGGAGGCTCCGGGTGGGCTCAGCAGAGTCTGGATGACTGCGAGCTGCTGTTGTTCCATTTGTAGTGGGGGTGGCTATTTGGTTGGTGTACATCCCCCCCCCCACCAGAGTCATGCTCTTTTAAAATATATATTGATTTTGAGAGAGAGAAAGAATGTGTGCGATTGAGAGGGGTGAGGGATGGAGGGGCAGAGTGAAAGGGAGAGAGAATCTCAAGCAGATTCCTCGCTGGCCATGCAGGCCAATGTGGGGCTCGATCCCACCACCCTGAGATCATGACCTGAGCCCAAATCAAGTCAGACGCTTAACTGATTGAGCCACCCGGGAACCCCCATGCTCTGTCTTTGAAAGGAGTAAGTCCTATGTCGCAAGATGTCATTTTTTCAGCCCCTGAGGTCCATTGGGGAGGAACACCGCAGAAGCCCAGGGTCAGATGGCTGATGATCCCGTTGCATTTTCAAGATGGAAACATGGCTGTTCTGAATCAGAACTTTGCGTCGCATGTGATGGAGAAGAAGTTCTCCCAGCTCCAGGCTTGCTGCCGTTCTCCAGGGCATATGCAGCGCAGGTCCCCATTGCCACGGAAAACTCGATTTCTAATCCAGAAAACCCCTGACTAATCATAACGTCCAGGAATTAGAGGTTCTGATTAATTGAATTTTCCACTTAACCGAGTGCTAATCAGACAATATTTTGCATTTTAACCCCTCTGGCTGTTACTTTTGACTAAGTACGGTGGTTCCCTCTGGTTCTGAATCCTGGTTCTTATCCCTAGGGAGCTAGGTAGCTTGGAGCAAGTTACCTAATGTCTCAGTGATTCTGTTGCCATGTAACAAATGACCTCAAATGTAGCAACTTAAAATAACACACACGGTATCTTGTGGTTTCCATGAGTCCCTAATGTAGGCACGGATTCCTGGGGTCTTCTCTTCAGAGTCTCACATGCTGCATTCAAGGTGTCAGTGAGCTCCTTGCTGGAACGTGGTGGTGACTTACTGAAATTACTGCATTTCATGTTCACAGTGATCCTCTGAAGCATACACACTCATGATTCCCACTTCGCAGATGAGGAAACTGAGGCATGACATGGTGCCGTGATTTGGTTCGGGGACATCCATCCAGCAGGTGCAAGTGCCCCCCCACCCCCCACCCCCCCCCCCCCCCCCCCCCCCCCCCGTCAAAGCCAGACTGGTCTGGCTTCAAAGCCCACATGTGTAACCAGTACCAGATGTTGCCTCCTGCTGGCCACGTCTTATTAAAAACTGGTGATTGATTGTGTCTTTTTTTTTAATGCCTTAGTCATATGTGTCCCAGGTCCCCCAGCACAAGCCGGGGCATATAACGAGTAATTATCCCATGTTTGCTAAATGGGTGGAGATCGTAGTAGGCCCCTGGCGTAGCCCCGCCCTTGGGTGCTATCCCGTGTGGCTGTCTGATGCCCATGCTCACATTTGCAAATAGTGCATGTATGGATAATGTTAATGACTATTTTATTATTTGAATGTTTTCAGTGTCGTTAATTTTTAAAATTAAACTCTCCTCAAATTGCCCAGTCGGAGGATGCCATCTATTTCCTGAAGAAGACATCAGTCCATCATGTGGCTGAGACAGGGTTCAGTGAGAGCTTCCTCCGTGCCTGGCTTGTGATGGAAAAGAATCAGACTGGTGAAAAAAATGCATTCCTCTTGCTGAGCTCATGCTGTGCTCTGTGCTTGCTGCTAATATCTGATATAATGATCACAACCACCCCAGGTGGGGGCTTCTATTATTATCCCCAGATAAGAATACTTAGGCTCAAAGCGTTGAGGGACCTACGAAAGGTGACTATTTGTAAAGGCGAAAGGGGCAGGACCTGGGTCCCCCTGACTCCATGGCCCCTGGCCCAGTGTGCTTGGTAGCCTCATAGTGCAACGTGTTGCAAATGCTGACTCATCTCATCTTCATCTCTGCCATAGGTTCAGTGCGTTGCCCATTGTACAGACAAGAAGACTGAGTGTCGCGGAATGGAGCCCAGCGCCCCCAGAGAACCATCGGTAGAAAACTGCACGGTTGACTTACAAATCCAGCTCTACCCAACTCCAAACTTGTTCTCTTTCCGTTTCTGTCACGCCTCGCTGCCAATCAGATCTAGTCTCTTAGTCACACTGTGTCCCATGCGGACCCCAATGGGAACTCTGGGCGGCTCTGCCCGCAGCCCGCTGGACAGAGGTGGGTCTCTCGCCCCCTCTGCTTTGTCTCTCAAGTGGCCTGGCCTCTCTCCAGGCCCCAGCAAGCTCTCTGCTCCCATGTCAACTGTTTTTCGGGGCCTCCTGTCACCCGTGTTTTATAACCTCCTCGGTGAAGAGCAAATCTGTATCGATTTCAGAACAACTCAGGCTGTAAATTACAGGTCGTGATTGGCTTGGTCACCCCGAAATGAAAATCTATCCACTGCACCAGGCGTCTAAATCTAATTATCGTCCCAGGAAGCCCGTTGGCAGGGTAGCCTGGTGCCTGTGCAGAAAGGAACGCTTCAGATGGTCAGGAGCAGCCTGCAAAATACGTTCCACAAAATTTAGAGCTGCCCCCGGTGTTTGTCCAGCAGATGGAAGTCTCACAGCTTGCTTTGGTCACCAAATTGAATATCAGAAGTGACCTTGAGCCATTTCTGTTATTAATAATAGTAGTGATAAGGAGAATGATAAAGTAACTGTAGCTAATAGTCGCTGATGGTTTGCACACGCTCTTTCATCCGGAAGCCCCAGAGCTGTTCCGTCGCTTACTGGCTGTGGGACTCTGGGCCGGTTACTTAGCTTCTCTGTGCCTCTGTTTTCTTAGCTGTAAACTGAGGGAGAGAAGCGATATGTGGTTCATCACATTGAGGGAGAGGTTAAATAAAGTAATTTATGCAAATTGCTAAGATCAGGAGCAAGGTGCATTCTTGCAGTCATTATTCATGAAGAAACAGAAGCTCAGAGAAGTTAAAAGTCTTCCCCGAGGTCACACAGTTAACATGGTATTTTTTTCTGCGGCCCGGTGTGTTGTTTTCAAAATGCTGTTTAATTGCCAGCATTGAAAATTGCAGCTGATTTCCCGTTTCTCTTGAGCATTGGAGAAAAACTGGCAGCGCCGAGGCCACGTTTCTTTCTACCACACTTCCCTAACTAAATCTATTCTAGCAGGTCAACTAAGCCTCCGAGTGCCAAAGCCCATCCACAGACTCCTGTGCAAAAACAAACCAACACCCCCAAATTTGGGGGGTTTTGAGGTTGTCTGGAGACCCTGGGTCGAAGGCTTTGAGTGCTCTGAATCAATTAATGACCAGCAGCAGCTGAGCCCGTTATGTAGGGTTTGTCTCCTGCTTTGCCACAGTCCCCACCAGTCCCTGCTGCCCTGCACCCAGCTTACCTCTCCCCCAAGGCCTGCTGGGCCTCTGTAGACACTGGAGATTAGGGGATAGGTCAGCACACTCAAATCCCATATCAAATCCTTTATCACCATGGTCACCCTTAGTTTACAGATGCAGACACAAGGTCAAGGATATAGTGACTTGCCCAAGGTCACACAGTCAGCAAGTGTCAGAGCTGGGATTTGAATGCAAGCCCACTCACCCCCAGAGCCAAACTTTCGTCCCTTGTGGAGCTTCCTGCCCAAGCTCATGGGCTAAAGGGAAGTCTCTAGGCTCAGACTGGAAAGGGGAGTCAGTGTCAGTCTCTCACAGGGAGGCAGGGATGTGAAAAGCGAGAGTCTCACAGACTCTCCTGCCACTCCTTGTCTGAGGACAAAGGGGCTAATGGCCCTGTCAACATACAAGGCCCTTCCCGGAGGGAGCACTGAGCACACATTTGTCCCTGTTGTGTGACTGTCACATAGAGGGCTCCCGCATTCAGCTAACTGTCCTTTTCGATTCTTCAGACCTCCCAGAAAAGCCAGAGGCAAGGAGAGGCTGTGGCTGGTGGTGTCTGACACCCAGCCTGGGCCCCAGTGGGCGACAATGCCAGGGCTCCACTGCCCTGTCAGCCCCCTTGAAGAGACAGCTTGCCCCCATATCCGCTCTGCAAAGAAAGCAGCCCCTGGGAACTTGGGGTCGGGGGAGGAGTGGCCAGGGAGAGAGATTTCGTTTTCTCTCCTCTGCTGGAGCTGACAGCTCGGACAGTAGCTTCCAAGGAACAAAGTTTATTCTCAAGGACACAGACAGGCTGAGCTTTACATGAGTCCATGAATATTTATGGCTTTTCTCCCAGCTTTTCTCCCTTCAGCCTCAGCCTCGCCCTGGGCACAAGGTGCCCATCCACAGCCAACCCTTCGAACTTCATTATTGTGGTGCGGAGGCGGCTTGTCTGCAGCCGGGATGAAGAGCCACTGGGTGGCGCTGTTGCCTAACGACGAGGACCTGGAGCTCCTGGAGCCGGCTGAATGAGGGCTTTCTGCGGGGTTACATCGCTCAATCCTCCCAACCACCCCTGCAGGGAGGCACAGAGAGGCTAGGTTGCTTTCCCAAGGTCACACAGCTTGGAGCTAATGGACACAATACTCAAATCCGTAAAACAGTGGCAGAAGTTACTGTCACCCCCAAGCCAATGTTTTTGGTTTTTTGTTTTTTTCTATTTGTATTATTAAGGACAAGAAAACGAATAACAGACACACTGTCTCTATTATTTCATAAAAGGAAGACCATCTTAACACATAAAGAGTAGGAAGGATGTAACTTGGGGGAAAAAAGACCATAGCCCTTCCCCAATGGAATCATAAATGAAACATGGCAGGGGTGGTGGGGGGCGGGATGGGCAACAGGTTTTCAGCCCCTGGCACTGAAGGAGAGTCTTGACATCACATCTGCATTTTAAAGATTTGAGCTTTGGCTGTAGTGTGGGTAAGAGGCCAGAGGGACGGCAATGGTTGGGGGATGGAGACAGTTGAGGAGCCCACCGGATGGTGCCTACCAGATAGTCCCATCGATGAGGACCAACACTGCAAGCCAGGGTCACATTATTCAGGATCCTGACAAGAGGCAGATCACCCAGAATGGAGAAGAGTCAGTTCTCAACAAGCGGTATTGGGTGAGCTGGTGGGCACCTCCCTTTCTATTTGCAAGGGTCTGTCCGGCCTCTACCATTTTAAGTAGAAAGATCATCTTGCTGTCCATTTTGCCCAGGACCTTGGTACCAAAAGTCTCAAGAAGGGAAAACTCCTGCCTTCCTCCCCTCTCGGGGGCAAACTGGGGCCAGGTTTGTTGGGTCAGTCAGGGTACACGGGCACTTTCCTCTATGTAGCATTTCATCAAATTGTGCAACACTAATGAGCTGAACCTGAGATTTTGCCTTTACTGTGCCATGTAGTACTCTTAAAACTACGTGCTCTTTGTAATGACTGGGATAAGTCATCTTACGAGCAAGGTGCTTAGTGTTAGAGGCTTTTCTGCAATAGGCAATAGGCTTTTCTGTAAAGTAGGCATAGAGTGCTTGGATTAGGTAAATGCTTTGATAAATATTTATATCATGCTTGTAAAGGAATCCTACATGTTCTAGTATTATACTACAATAAAAATGCACTTTTGTTGTTGTTGTTGTTGTTGTTACTCAGCAAAGCCTTGAGATTACATGCTTGACCTGGAACACCGGGTTACACAGGGTTCAAACTCCCCTCTGTTGTTTGCAAGTCTTTTGACCTTGGGCTTGTCACTTAGCCTTTCTGTGTCTTGTTTTTCCCATATGCAAGACAGATAACAGTAATATCTACCTCTTAGGGTCGTGTGCAGTGCTGGCTATCATGCCAGACGTATAGTAACCACTCAATAAATGCTACTGTTAGGTATGAGCCAAGGAACTTTAAAGAGAGAATTATGTGGGACCAACTGTACCCAAGCCACCCTGGGCATTTAGCCACCAACCATCAGCCCTATGATGTTAGTGCACATTTAAAGTCTAAAGCGTTTTGTTGTTGTTGTTGTTTACAAGAAGTTTAGGAAACTGCCTTGATTCTATTAGAACCGGTGGCTCCTCTGGGAGGGACCCTGGATACATTTAACTAGAGCCAGACCCTGCGTCAGGGTTAAGATATGTTACACCGACTTCCGATGTCCAAGGCACCAGACCAAATTCCTATTTATTTAGCCCAGCTCTGGAGAAGGGGTGAATTGAGATGTGCTGTATGGTAAAATATATTTTTTAAAGATTTTATTTATTTATTTGTTAGAGAGAGAGAGAGAGAGCGAGCACAGGCAGACAGAGTGGCAGGCAGAGGCAGAGGGAGAAGCAGGCTCCCTGCCGAGCAAGGAGCCCGATGTGGGACTCAATCCCAGGACGCTGGGATCATGACCTGAGCCGAAGGCAGCTGCTCAACCAACTGAGCCACCCAGCCACCCAGGCGTCCCTGCCGATTTCTTAGGAAGAAAAAATGTAAAATCTCTCCTTGCTAACTTGTATGTTAATTGCATATTGAAATAATAACATTTTGAATATATCAGACAAGGTAAAATCTCATTCATTTTCCTGGTTTTTAATACGGCTACTAAATTTTTCAGAACTATGTATGTGCTTTCCATATGTAGGTTGCATCCTCTGTTGAACAGTGCCAGGCTAGAGGTTTGGGGGCTGGAGGACAGGATAATCAAGGAAGAAGGAGAGAGGCACCATCGCCCCTGAAATGCTCCTCTGAGACCGCACAGCCTTGGGTACTCACATTTCGCTCAATCACATCTGCTCTTTCTGAATGCGAAGATCCCTTCCATCAGATACTGTACCACTCCAGCTCGAAGGTTTGATTACTAGAATGCTAAAAGCAAAGAGAAATCAGGATATATGACATCATGAGAATTTTCTCTCCTTGCTGCTGTTCTGCTGAAACATACGTGTGTGCCCTTTCCCATAGATGATCCGTCATGCTCTGAACCCAGGGAGCAAGGATGTGAGGACCGCCTAGAGGTTGGAGATGCCTCCCAGCCCTGGCTTCGGACCTTAGCAGGAAGGGGCTGGGCACCCTGGGACACTGAGTCCCAGCACCCTAGACTATGTCACCTGCTACATACTGGCTCTGAGAGTAGACAAGACACCTAAACGCTCTGAGCCTTAGTCCCCGGTTTGCAAAATGGGACAATTACCTCAACTGAAGGTCTTGTGATTAGGACTAAATGAGACGATGTGGGTAACACACCTAGCGCATTAGCTGGCAAACGGTAGATACTCTGCTGTCTGACTTCCTCCGCTCTGTGTTTGTGAGATTCAGTCATATTGTTGCATGTGCTGGTCCTTTGTTCATTTCCAATGCTGTGTCCCCACTGTAAGCCACTACCATCCCTTATTCTGTGATATTGGTGGGCAATTCCAGTTCCTGCAAATCCTCAGCAGCACTGAATGTTCACAGCTTTCACTTAGACATTCCAGAGTGTGTGTGTGTGTGTGTGTTGCATAGGATGTCAAATTGCATTTCAATGAAAACTGATAAGGTGGAACATATTTTCATTTGAGTTTTAACAATGGGCATTCTCTTTGGTTGAAGTGCATATTCACATTTTTTTGTCTATTTCTTTTTCTCTCTCTCTTTGTCAATACAAGTCCTTTATTGGATATATGTATGCAAAAAGCATTTCCATCCATGGCTTATCATTTCATGGTATCGATTGATGAGCAGGAGCTCTTCCTTTTTTTTTTTTTTTTTAACATATAATGTATTATTTGCCCCAGGGGTACAGGTCTGTGAATCATCAGGCTTACACACTTCACAGCACTCAGCATTGCACATACCCTGCCCAATGTACATAACTCAACCACCCACTCCATACCCTCCCACCCCCCAGCAACCCTCAGTTTGTTTCATGAGGTTAAGAGTCTCTTATGTCTTCTCTCCCTCCCGATCACATCTTGTTTCATTTTTTCCCTCCGTACCCCCCATAACCCCCCGCCCTGCCTCTCAAATTCCTCATATCAGAGAGATCATATGATA
>ML093163.1:34071-50056 GCA_003697995.1 Taxidea taxus jeffersonii
CGATTTCTTAGGAAGAAAAAATGTAAAATCTCTCCTTGCTAACTTGTATGTTAATTGCATATTGAAATAATAACATTTTGAATATATCAGACAAGGTAAAATCTCATTCATTTTCCTGGTTTTTAATACGGCTACTAAATTTTTCAGAACTATGTATGTGCTTTCCATATGTAGGTTGCATCCTCTGTTGAACAGTGCCAGGCTAGAGGTTTGGGGGCTGGAGGACAGGATAATCAAGGAAGAAGGAGAGAGGCACCATCGCCCCTGAAATGCTCCTCTGAGACCGCACAGCCTTGGGTACTCACATTTCGCTCAATCACATCTGCTCTTTCTGAATGCGAAGATCCCTTCCATCAGATACTGTACCACTCCAGCTCGAAGGTTTGATTACTAGAATGCTAAAAGCAAAGAGAAATCAGGATATATGACATCATGAGAATTTTCTCTCCTTGCTGCTGTTCTGCTGAAACATACGTGTGTGCCCTTTCCCATAGATGATCCGTCATGCTCTGAACCCAGGGAGCAAGGATGTGAGGACCGCCTAGAGGTTGGAGATGCCTCCCAGCCCTGGCTTCGGACCTTAGCAGGAAGGGGCTGGGCACCCTGGGACACTGAGTCCCAGCACCCTAGACTATGTCACCTGCTACATACTGGCTCTGAGAGTAGACAAGACACCTAAACGCTCTGAGCCTTAGTCCCCGGTTTGCAAAATGGGACAATTACCTCAACTGAAGGTCTTGTGATTAGGACTAAATGAGACGATGTGGGTAACACACCTAGCGCATTAGCTGGCAAACGGTAGATACTCTGCTGTCTGACTTCCTCCGCTCTGTGTTTGTGAGATTCAGTCATATTGTTGCATGTGCTGGTCCTTTGTTCATTTCCAATGCTGTGTCCCCACTGTAAGCCACTACCATCCCTTATTCTGTGATATTGGTGGGCAATTCCAGTTCCTGCAAATCCTCAGCAGCACTGAATGTTCACAGCTTTCACTTAGACATTCCAGAGTGTGTGTGTGTGTGTGTGTTGCATAGGATGTCAAATTGCATTTCAATGAAAACTGATAAGGTGGAACATATTTTCATTTGAGTTTTAACAATGGGCATTCTCTTTGGTTGAAGTGCATATTCACATTTTTTTGTCTATTTCTTTTTCTCTCTCTCTTTGTCAATACAAGTCCTTTATTGGATCTATGTATGCAAAAAGCATTTCCATCCATGGCTTATCATTTCATGGTATCGATTGATGACCAGGAGCTCTTCCTTTTTTTTTTTTTAACATATAATGTATTATTTGCCCCAGGGGTACAGGTCTGTGAATCATCAGGCTTACACACTTCACAGCACTCAGCATTGCACATACCCTGCCCAATGTACATAACTCAACCACCCACTCCATACCCTCCCACCCCCCAGCAACCCTCAGTTTGTTTCATGAGGTTAAGAGTCTCTTATGTCTTCTCTCCCTCCCGATCACATCTTGTTTCATTTTTTCCCTCCGTACCCCCCATAACCCCCCGCCCTGCCTCTCAAATTCCTCATATCAGAGAGATCATATGATAATTGTCTTTCTCTGAATGACTTACTTCGCTCAGCATAATACCCTCTAGACCCATGCACATCATTGCAAATGACAAGATTTCATGTTTTTGATAGCCGCATAGTATTCCGTTTTAATATGGAATATTATCCAATTTAATATGGAATATATGGATACATACATATATATATATCACATCTTCTTTATCCATTTTTCTGGTGATGGATATCTAGGTTCTTTCCATAGTTTGGCTATTGTAGACATTGCTGCTATAAACATTCTGGTGCATGTGCCCCTTCAGATCATTATATTTGTATCTTTAGGGTAAATACCCAGTAGTGCGATTGCTGGGTCATAGGGTAGCTCTGTTTTCAACTTTTTGAGGACCCTCCATACTGTTTTCCAGAGTGGCTATACCAGCTTGCATTCCCACCAGCAGTGTAGGAGGGAGCATTCCCCTTTCTCCACATCCTCACCAACACCTGTCATTTCCTGACTTTTTAATTTTAGCCATTCTGACTGGTGTGAGGTGGTATCTCACTGTGGTTTTGATTTGCATTTCCCTGATGCCCACTCATGCTGAACACTTTCTCATGGGTCTGTTGGCCATCTGGATGTCTTCTTTGCAGAAATGTCTGTTCATGTCCTCTACCCATTTCTTGATTGGATTATTTGTTCTTTGGGTGTTGAGTTTGACAAGTTCTTTATAAATTTGGGATACTAGCCCTTTATCTGATATGTCATTTGCAAATGTGTTCTCCCATTCTGCTGGTTGTCTTCTGGTTTTCTTGACTGCTTCCTTTGCTGTGCAAAAGCTTTCATTCTCGATGAAGTCCCAGTAGTTCATTTTTGTCCCTACTTCTCTTGCCTTAGGCAATGTTCCTAGGAAGAAGTTGCTGTGGCTGAGACCAAAGAGGTTGCTGCCTGTGTTCTCCTCAAGGATTTTGATGGATTCCTGTTTTATATTGAAGTCTTTCCTCCATTTTGAATCTATTTCTGTGTGTGGTGTAAGGAAATGGTCCAGTTTCATTCTTCTGCATGGAGCTGTCCAATTTTCCCAACACCATTTGTTGAAGAGACTGTCTTTTTTCCACTGGACATTCTTTCCTGGTTTGTCAAATATTCGTTGACCATATAGTTGAGGGCCTATTTCTGGGCTCTATTCTGTTCCATTGATCTATGTGTCTGTTTTTGTGCCAGTACCATTCTGTCTTGATGATTACAGTTTTGTAATAGCGCTTGAAGTCTGGAATTGGGATGCCACCAACTTTGGCTTTCTTTATCAATATTCCTCTGGATATTTGGGGTCATTTCTGGTTCCATATAAATTTTAGGATTATTTTTTCCATTCCTTGAAAAAAATTGATGGTATTTTGATAGGGATTTTATTAAATGTGTAGATTGCTTTAGGTAGCATAGACATTTTCACAATATTTCTTCTTCCAGTCCATGAGCATGGCATTTTTTCCATTTCTTTGTATCCTCTGTAATTTCTTTCATGAGTACTTTATAGTTTCTGAGTATAGAAACTTTGCCTCATTGGATACATTTATTCCTAGGTATCTTGTGTCTTTGGGTGCAATTGTAAATGGGACTGACTCCTTAATTTCTCTTTCTTCTGTCTTGCTGTTGGCGTATAGAAATGCAACTGATTTCTGTGCATTGATTTTATATCCTGACACTTTACTGAATTCCTGTATGAGTTCTAGCAGTTTTGGAGTGGAGTCTTTTGGGTTTTCCACAGAAAGTATCATATCATCTGCAAAGAGAGAGAGTTTGACATCTTCTTTGTCAATTCAGATGTCTTCTATTTCTTTTTGTGGTCTGACTGCTGAAGCTAGGACTTCTAGTACTATGTTGAATAGCAGCGGTGATAGTGGACATCCCTTCCATGTTCCTGACCTTGGGGGAAAAGTTCTCAGTTTTTCCCCATTGAGAATGATATTCACTGTGGGATTTTCATAGACGGCTTTGATGATATACAGGTATTTACCCTCTATCCCTACACTTTGAAGAATTTTGATCAAGAAAGGATGCTGTACTTTGTCAAATGCTTTTTCAGCATCTATTGAGAGTATCTTGTTCTTTCTTTTATTAATGTATTGTATCACATTGATTGATTTGTGGATGTTGAACCAACCTTGCAGCCTAGGAATAAATCCCCCTTGGTCATGATGAATAATCCTTTTCATGTACTGTTGGATCATATTGGCTAGTATTTTGGTAAGAATTTTTGCATCTGTGTTCATCAAAGATATTGGTCTGTAATTCTCCTTTTTGATGGAGGCTTTGCTTTTGGGATTGAGATCACACTGGCCTCATAAAATGAGTTTGGAAGATTTCCTTCTGTTTCTATTTTGGGAACAGTTTCAGGAGAATAGGTATTAATTCTTCTTTAAATGTTTATAGAATTCCCCTGGGAAGCTGTCTGGCCTTGGGCTCTTGTTTGTCGGGAGATTTTGATGATTACTTCAATGTCCTTACTGGTTATGGGTCTGTTCAGGTTTTCTATTTCTTCCTGGTTCAGTTTGGGTAGTTTATACATCTCTAGGAATGCATCCATTTCTTCCAGATTGTCAAATGTGCTGGCATATAGTTGCTCATAATATGTCCTTATACTTGCTTGTATTTCTTTGGTGTTGGTTGTGATCTCTCCTCTTTCATTCGTGATTTTATTGATTTGGGTCCTGTCTCTTTTCTTTTTTATTGATTTGGGTCCTTTTCTCTTTTCTCAATCTTATTAATTCTTTCAAAGAACCAGCTCCTAGTTTCGTGGATTTGTTCTACTGTTCTTTTGGTTTCTATTTCATCAATTTCTGCTCTGATCTTTATGATTCTCTTCTTCTGCTGGGTTAGGCTTTCTTTGCTGTTCTTTCTCCAGCTCCTTCAGGTGTAGGGTTAGGTTGTGTACTTGAGACCTTTCTTGTTTCTTGAGAAAGGCTTGAATCGCTCTATACTTTCTTCTCAGGACCACCTTTGTTGTGCCCCAAATATTTTGAAGAGTTGTGCTTTCATTTTCATTTGTTTCCATGAATTTTTTCAATTCTTCTTTAATTTCCTGGTTGACCCATTCCTTCTTTAGTAGGATGCTCTTTAGCCTCCATGTATTTGAGTTCTTTCCAACTTTCCTCTTGTGATTGAGTTCTAGCTTCAGAGCATTGTTATCTGAAAATATGGAGGGAATGATCCCAATCTTTTGGTACTGGTTGAGACCTGATTTGTGACCCAGGATGTGATCTATTCTGGAGAATGTTCCATGTGCAATGGAGAAGAGTGTGTATTCTGTTGCCTTGGGATGGAATGTTCTGAATATATCTGTGATGTCCATCTGGTCCAGTATGTCATTTAAAGCCTTTTTCCTTGTTGATCTTTTGCTTGGATGATCTGTCCATTTCAGTGAGTGGGGTGTTAAAGTCCCCAGTATTATTGTACTATTGTCATTGTGTTTCTTTGATTTTGTTATTAATTGCTTTACATAATTGGCAGCTTCCATGTTAGGGACATGTTTAAAATTGTTAGATGTTCTTGTTGGACAGACCCTTGAATTGTGATATAGTGTCCTTCCTCATCTCTTATTATAGTCTTTGGCTTAAAATCTAATTGATCTGATATAAGGGTTGCCACCCCAGCTTTCTTTTGATATCTATTAGCATGGTAAATTTTTCCCCACCCCTTCACTTTAAATCTGGAGGTGTCTTTGGGTCTAAAATAAGTTTCTGTAGATAGAATATTGATAGGTCTTGCTTTTTTATCCATTCTGATACCCTGTGTCTTTTAATTGGAGCAATTAGCCCATTTACATTCAGGGAACTATTGAAAGATATGTATTGAGTGCCATTGTATTGCCTGTAAGGTGATTATTACTGTATATTGTCTCTGTTTCTTTCTGATCTACAACTTTTAGGCTCTCTCTTTGCCTAGAGGACCCCTTTCAATATTTCCTGTAGGGCTGGTTTGGTGTTTGCAAACTCTTTTAGATTTTGTTTGTCCTGGAAGCTTTTGATCTCTCCTTCTATTTTCAATGACAGCCTAGCTGGATATAGTATTCTTGGCTACATATTTTTCTCCTTCAGTGCTCTGAATATATCCTGCCAGTCCTTTCTGACCTGCCAGGTTTCTGTGGATAAGTCTGCTGCCAATCTAAAATTTTACCATTGTATGTCATAGACTTCTTGTCCCGAGCTGCTTTCAGGATTTTCTCTTTGTCACTACGACTTGTATCCCGAGCTGCTTTCAGGATTTTCTCTTTGTCACTACGACTTGTAAGTTTTACTATTAGATGATAGGGTATGGACCTATTTTTATTGATTTGGAGGGATGTTCGCTGGGCCTCCTGGATTTTGATGCTTGTTCCCTTTGCCATATTAGGGAAATTCTCTACTATAATTTGCTCCACTATATCTTCTGTCCCTCTTTCTCTTTCTTCTTCTTCTGGGACCCCAATTATTCTAATATTGTTTCATCTTATGGTATCAATTATCTCTCGAATTCTCCCCTTGTGGTCCAGTAGCTGTTTGTCTCTTTTGTTCAGCTTCTTTGTTCTCCATCATTTTGTCTTCTGTATCACTAATTCTCTCTTCTGCCTCATTTATCCTACTAGTAGAACCCTCCATTTTTTATTGCACCTCATTAGTAGCTTTTTAAATTTTAACTTGTTTAGACTTTAGTTCTTTTATTTCTCCAGAAAGATATTTTCTTTCTCCAGAAAGGGATTCTCTAATATCTTCCAGCCTTTTTCAAGCTCCCTAGCACCTTGATAATCATCATTCTAAACTCTAGTTCTGACATATTACCAATGTCCTTATTGATTAGGCCCCTAGCCATTGGTATGGTGTCTTGTACTTTTTTGGGGGGGGGGGGGGTGGTGAGCTTTTCCAGCTTCATTTTATCCAGATGAGAATAGATGAATGAGAGAGTAAAATACTAAAAGATTAGCAATGGCCTCACAAAGACATACACTAAGTAAATCAGAAAAGACCCAAAACTGGGTGGAGAAGAAAGGGGGTAAAGAAAGAAAAAAAATTTCTATATATATGCATCTATATATATATATATATATATATATATATATATGTAAAAGACTGGTGAATAGAACAAGGCATACACTTGATTTGGGGTATATTTTGGTCTATTAGAAGAAACTATGTCCCAAAATTTTAAAGAAAGAAAAAAATATATATATGGGCAGACACAATGAAGGGATGTAATATGACTGTAAAGTTTCAAATTTAAAAAGATTCTTATAAAGGAATTGATAAGAAGTTGGTTGAAAAAAGGAAAAAAAGAGGAAAGACTGTGATCAGGCTGGAGAGTAGAACAAAGCCATGTGCTAGATTTAGGGTATACTTTCATCTATTAGATGGAATTGTATCCCAACATTTTAAAGAAAAAAAACCCTATATGTATACAAAAAATAAGGTTAAATACAATGAAGGGATAAAATATGACTGTATTGAAATTTAAAAAGATTTTTAAAAAGGTATTGATAAGATAAAATAGTTAAAAATGTTAAAATAAGAAAGAGGAGAAATTAGAAAAATAGAATAAGAAGAAAATTAAATTTAAAAAATTTTACTTTGAAACACTAAGGAATCATGGGGGAAAAGCCATGAATCCTATATGTTGCTTTCCCCTAACTCTGGAATTCCACAGTTCTCACTGATCGGTGAACTTGGTCTCAGCTGGATGCTCTTGCTGATCTGGGGGAGGGGCCTGTTGCCATGATTCTCAAATGTCTTTGCTGAGGCAGAATTGTGCCACCCTTGCCAGGGTCCCAGGCTAAGCAATCTGTTCAAGTTCGCTCTCTCGGGAGCTTTTGTTCCCTGAACCCTCTCTGTAGAGCTCTGGAGGACAGGAATGAAAGTGGTGGCCTTGTACTCTCTGGCCCAGAATAGCGGAGAGCTCAGGGCCCCACTCAGTGTGCCCTCAGAGAAAAGGCGTCAGTCCTTCCCGTCTCCCTGGTCTCCAGCCACGTTCCAAGCTCACCTGGCCTGTGACCGAGCATTTCTCTCTCTGGCGCATGGCCCCGTTTGGAGTCTCCAAACCCAGCAGATTCCTGACGCTCGCCTGTGGTGCTCCTCCCAGAGAAGGAAGGTGAGTCTCCCTGGATCTGCCACTTGTGGGGTCCCTGCTCAAAGAGCAGTGGCCTACTGTGCCATGGATCGTGGTTTAAGGTAACCCTGAGCTGGGAGCCCCTTCCTTGGCTCTGTCTCTGCAGCTGGCTTCCCCACTCTGATACCGGGAGCTCTGCCATGCTCAGGCACCCCTGGTCTTTCTGTGACCCCACAGGTCCTGAGACCACACTGTCCTCACGAGGCCTCCACCCCTGCTTAGCCACTGGAGTGATGTCCCTCCGCGGACCAGACTATTAAAAGTTATGATTAGTGCTCAGCTGCTTCACCGCTTGCCAGGAGCCAGGCCCTACCCCTGCGGTCTCTCTTCCCATCGCTTTGGATTCACTTCTCCGCATGTCCTACCTTCCAGAAAGTGGTTGCTTTTCCATTCCTAGAATTGCCACTCCTCTTCTCTTTGATCTCCTGTTGAGTTTGTAGCTGTTCAGAATGGTTTGATAACTATCTAGCTGAACTGGGACCTGATGATACTTCAGTCCGCTACTCCTCTGCCATCTTGCTCCTCTCCCAGCTCCTCCTTTTAAAATAGCTATTTCTTGGGGCGTCTGGGTGGCTCAGTGGGTTAAGCCTCTGCCTTCGGCTCAGGTCATGATCTCAGGGTCCTGGGATCAAGCCCCGCATCAGGCTCTCTGCTCCGCGGGGAGCCTGCTTCCCCCTCTCTCTCTGCCTGCCTCTCTGCCTACTTGTGATCTCTGTCAAATAAATAAATAAAATATTTAAAAAAATAAAATAGCTATTTCTCGCCTTCCCAGTGGTGGGTACTCAGGAGGGCACTGATTACATGGAGCACTGATTGTTATATATAAACAATGAATCATGTTATATATAAACAATGAATCAGAAACTAATGATGTACTGTATGGTGACTAACATAATAAAAAATTATAAAAAATAATAAAATAAAGTAGCTATTTCTTCCCTCATGGTTAGCACTGTTGTACGCTAGTGACATAATCTGTGCCCAAAGTCATGAAAACATTCTCCTCTGTATTCTAAAAGTTTATTGGCCTACCTTATAAATTAGATCCATAATCAATCTGCAACTGATTTTTGGATATGATTTTAAGGTTGGCTTAAAGATTTCCACCCAGAAAATTGATCCACGATCATTTGCTGGAAAACATGGACAAATTTGCTTTTTTTCCCCATGTCCAAGAGTTTAGCTGTCATCATCTTAAGTGCCTTTTTAAAAAAAAAATAACTGGCAGGAGATCTCTCATTTATTTACCATAAACCAAAGCCCTACTATGCTGAGCTCTCCACAGCAATGGGATAAGCGAGTGTGGCCCTCACGGTTCTCAGGGGAGCGGACATAGGACAAACCACTCATAGAATGGGTCTCTTTTATTCATCTCTGTATCCTTGAAACCTCAAACAATGTCCAGTGTCCAGTGTCCAGGAGCTCAGGAATTAGCAACTGCTATGCACAATGGGACAACACTACGTCTCTGGGCTTTGGATTTAAACAAAATATTTATATTTAAATATATTAAATATATTTAAATAAATAAAATAAATTTATATTTAAATATAAATATATTAAATATTTAAATATATTTAAAATATATTTAAACAAAAAATATTTGACAAATAACAGCTTGTCTGGTTACATGCTGTGTGACTCTGGACAAGTTACATCATCTCTCTGAGACTTGATTTCTTGGTATGTAAGGTGAGAACTCACTTCAAGGGGCCTGGGGGCGGTGAAGAAGCTAATTGGTGAAGGGGTGCCTGGGTGGCTCAGTTGATTGAGTTTCAGGCTCCCGGTTTCAGCTCAGGTCATGATCTCAAGGTCATGACTTTAAGCCCCTTATCAGGCTCCATGCTCAGCGAGGACTCCGCTGGAAATTCTTTCCCCCTCTGCTCCTATCCCCCTCCCCAGCTTGCACATGCACACACACTCTTCTCTCTCCCAAATAAATACATAAATAAATAAAATCTTAAAAAAAAAAAGAAGAAGAAGCAGCAGCAGCAGCAGCAGCTAATGGGTGAAAGAAGCCTGACACGCTGGTTGCTCCTCAAGCCGCAGCTATTGGAGTCAGTACTGTCACCATACCCTCAAAGAGCCCAGGTAAAGCCTCAGATATCCATGTGCCTTCTGAAGAACGAGGAGGACTCAGCAGATGGCCTCTCTGCCTCGTCCACACAGGGACCTCAGAATCAGAAATGCAGGCTGTTTTCGGTGGCCATAGAGCAGCATCTAGTGGAAGGGAAGTAAAAGTGACAGTGTCACAGCATATCTGGAAGGAGAGTTTTAAAGGCAGGGACAATGTTTCGCAGAGAAGCCAGGAAAGCAATTGGCCTGTGCTGGTGTCTTCAGCAGGGGAGGTCACGCAAGGTCCCCTGATCAGGACCTGGGACTCTGCCTGCCTGAGCCAAGGGGACCGATGGAGGAGAGGACCTCTCCTCTCCCCACTCCCTCCCTGACTCCCTCCATGAGTGCTGGGTCCCCATCTGTACCGTGTCCAAGCCTGCCGCCTCCACCGCCCCCAAGTCCCCAGCACTCAGAACGTCAAGGTGGAGAAGGGCTCTGTGTAGGGCACAGCCAGGCCATCTCCACAGCTCTGGGCCACTCATCAGCAGCGGGATCTGTGTCCCTCTGACACCACGTCCTTGGGTTTCTAGCTCTGCTGGCCTGTGCAGGGATACTCACCGCACTATCCCTTCCCCTTGCCCCATCGTCCTGCCTCCCCTTATGCCCCTGACCAGAGCCCTCCCTCCTCCTCCTTCTGCCCAAAGAATCCAGAGGAAACCAGCCTTCTCCCCTGTCCTTGCCTGCCTAAGAGAGTGGTGAGAAGGGACAGTGCTATCAGGTTGGTGCTCTGAACATTTGGTAGCAGAAGCAGTGAGGGTCTGGTGATCCTCAAGGAGAGTCCGGGGGTGGGCTTGCAGGCTACGGATATGGAGGGGACCCTCTTAGGAGGGATGGGACTTGGTCCCCTGCCACTGCAGGACTTAGGGTTGGATGAGGAGCTATAGAGACTGGAGGAAAAAGGGAGGGCAGGGAAGGTACCCTACTCAGGACCAGTGCTGCCCACATCTGCTGTCAGCCAGACCTTCATCCAAGCTACACGGATGTTTACTCAGACCAAGAGCCAGTGAAACCTTGAGGGTTCTGGAATTCATCCATTCTGGAAGCACCAGGCCAGATGGCCACTTTCCTAGTTAATTCGTAGGAACTGGTGGGGTTCCGGTTGACAGCCAGGGTTGGTCAGTCAAAAGGAAGCTTGTTCCTGGCAGGGTTGTCATGGGGTATTTTGTTTGGAACAGTATTTGGTTCTGAGTCAGCCTGTGAGCCCAGCACACCACTGGTCCTTGAGGGTCATGGTCACCAGGAAGGCTCTGCGTGAGGAGGCTGACAGTGTGAAGATGCTGGGGGCGGATGGCCACAGTTGGGCTTCCCTGGCCCTTCGGAGGGCTTGGTTTGGGGAAAATAGTGTTGTATTTAGGGTCAGGGATTGATAGAAAAGAGTGAACAGTGATTCGGGCCCTTTTCTTGGCTCTGATACTTCTTCTAGGACATCATCTCTCTCGCAGGAACCTTAGGGCAGGAGGAGTTGAGAGATGGTTCAGGAGTTGAGGGCACGATTGAAAGGACTTGGGGCTGAGTTCAGGGATCTCTGTCCTCAGGAACCAGGTGCATTCCTGGCCCAGAACCCTCACTCATCCGTGTTGTGGATTTCTGAATACCTCTAAATTTCAGTGCTGTGAACTATACAACACAGGTCACGGGGCCCTGCTCAGCCCACCCCGCGGGGCTGACGGGATCAGAGGAGATGGGAACAGACATTCCCGAGCTCTAATGCATCCTCGCTGTGTACAGGATGAGAAGTAAACCTCACCCTCCCTGCTCTGTGATCATGTAAGCCCCCTCTCCAGAGGCAGCCACTGCTCAAACACTTAAGAAGCACTTACCAATTATTTTCCTAAGGATTTACCTGTATGTAATCATTTTTGAGGATCCTGCTGTAATAGGAAACAGGAGGTTCTATGCAAGTTTTCACGGCACAGTGTGGAGAACTGAGGCACAGAGGGGCAGCCCGACCTTCCCAGGTTCCTGCGGCTTCTGACAGGATCTGAACCCAGGACCTCAGGCTCGTGCTGTCCGTCACGAAGCTCTGCTGACTTTCTCTATCGCCTCATGTAAGGAAGGGTATTTCCCATGCAGTCTGTCTGCTGGGTGTTTTAAGTGCACACCAGACCACAGGATCCCGAAGCCCAGACTTGATTCAGCGGGTGCACGGGAGGCCAAAAGCTTCAACTGTGAAGCGGTTATCACTAGTTTCGCTGTGGTCTTCTGCCGGCGAGGTGTCAACAGCTCTCTTACTGCGAACGCGTTTCCCGGAGTCCTAGCTGATGGATACAAAAAGAAAATCCGCTCCTCGTTTAAGAAGAAAACACACCTCACCCCCGACAGCGGGTCAGAAAAATGGGTTTCCTGCCGCACCCCAGGGTGCACCCCACAGACGAGTCAATGGAAGGAAGCGTGGAAATTAATCATTCAGCAGATTCAGGAAGAATTAAAGTTTGCTCGGTGGACCACACGTGATGGAAGGCTATAAACACGCTAAGCCATGTGCTTTTTTATTCCATGTGTGAAAGTTGTGATTGGCTGAGTCAGTCAGTAGTGCCGTGACCATGACCCAGTAGTGCCGTGACCATGACCCAGTAGTGCTGTGACCATGACCGCGGGATAAAGACGGGTGGACAGATAACTCAGCCTTGTTCACATTTAATAGGAAACAATGTCTCAAGTTAATGTTTGGATATGAACTGGTGCTGAACATTAATGGAAATAGATCTCTCCTGGAAACATATTAGTTTTTAATTAATGAACCAGTTTTTTTAATTGTTAATTAATAAAATTATATAAATAACTCATCTAATTAATAAAGCACTTCAGATTCATGTACAATTTGAACAGATAATGGAGAAAGATCTTGTATGCCCTCTCCCCTCCACCCCACCCCGTTTTGCTTGTTACTCACCTCTGACCTTCATGTGGTGTGTTTGTTCCTATCAGTGGACCAATATTGGTGGATACTTGATATCAACATGTATTCTCTGTTGTATATTTCTATGTGGTTTTGGGGGGGAAAAATGGGGAAAATTTGGAATTTGGAAAAAATATATATAATGTCTGGTATCAACCACCCAGAAGAGTCTCACTGCTCTACTAATCTCCTGGTTTTACCTATTCAACCCCCACTTCCCTGAAACCCTTGATCTTTTTACTGTGTCTCTAGATTTGCCTTTTCCAAATATGATATAGTTCTGATCATGAACATTTCACGGTGACTTCCGTGGTCTTTGCCAGAAAGCCGAAAGGCTCTGTTCCTCATTTCTCTCCTGCTTCTCTCCTTTGCTGGTGACCCAGCAGCAGCCCAGTTCATGGTTATTAACTAGCTGGTTCCATGACTCCCTCTCCCTGCCCAAGTCGAAAAACCTCCCTGAGTCAGTCCCCAGCAGCAGCACCGCTCAAGACTGACAGTCCCTCTGTGTCCTCCTAGATCCTCCTATGTCCTACCTGAGAAGCTTCCCGTGACCCAGCAGAGTAAGAAGCACCGTGTAACCCCAAGTTATGGTCTCTTGGCTTTGAGATGGAAACGTCGCTGTGTCGGTTTATCTCGTGCTCAGCCGAGCTCACGTATGGAAAACCTGACAATGGATATTGTAGATGGAGTGTGCAGTTCTCGTTGTGGGGAGACTTGATGCCTGATTCAAGGTGGCGCTCACATGCCGGCATCCGCTTCCCAACCGTATGGCACGGCGTCTCTCTTCAGCACCAATATTCCTCCTGGGTTTAAGAGTCTTACTGTTGGGGCGCCTGGGTAGCTCAGTGGGTTAAGCCCCTGCTTTCGGCTCAGGGCTCAGGTCATGATCCCAGAGTCCTGGGATCGAGTCCCGCGTCGGGCTCTCTGCTCAGCGGGAAGCCTGCTTCCTCCCCTCTCTCTCTGCCTCTCTGCCTACTTGTGATCTCTCTCCATCAAATAAATAAATAAAATCTTAAAAAAAAAAAAAGAATACTTAAAAAGAAAAGTGTCTTACTGTTGCTGATCAAGACAGATGTAAGAGCTGCATCCACAGGGACAAGCCTGTGTCTTTCCCACAGGGGTCCTCCACACTTGGTTCTGGCATCTTTGCCCAGGCCATGGCTTCCCGTCTCATTTTCTAGACTCACCCAGAGAACAAAAGCCCCGTGCCAGCAGTGTACAGTATGACCGCACCTTCACGGGGTTTTGTTTTCTGTAAGGGCAGGTGGCCTCCAGACCCAGTGAAAATGGAATGTGTTTTAGAATCACTTACTCACTGAGGAAAAATCCATGAGAAAGGAAAGGTGAGGCTCTCTTGGTTTGCTGGAAGGTCATGCTATTTCCGGCTTCCTGCTGGGAATGAGGATCGGGATGTTTCTGGAAGGACTGATTTTCCAGGTAATGGACCTCGACCAGTGCTACAGCCCCTGGGAGCAGCCGTGTTCCCTTTAGGTGGCACGGGTCTGTGTGCTCGGGCTTTAGGGGTGTCTCTGTGTGGGTCTGTGAGGCGTGAACATGAGGTGTAGGCAATTGCTGCACCCGAGAGGGCGTGCTCCCCCATAGATATGTCCCATGGAAACGTCACAACTTGGTGTCACTCAGAGAAAACCCTGCCCCCCTGTACCTTTGGCATGCCCTGTCTTGCTCAGCCCTCGCCACAGCTGGGCCGGGCATTGGTTTTCTCTCCCCACTGCTCAGAGGGAGAAACTGAGGTACAGAGATGAGTGACCCAGGCTCCAGAGCGCTCCAGGGGAAGAGCCAGCCTGTGACCCCCGGCTCTGAAATACCGACCTGCGCTCAACACTTGCACAGGGTCACTAGCAACAGGGTTTCAGTATCTGTGCATGTACCTGGGGTCAGGGAGTCTGCAGAGGTCCCAGATGTGGCCACTGCGATAAGGTGGTGTCTGTGGTCCCGCAGCCCATGGCGGCCCCAGGCACCCGGAGCCGACTCTGGCTCGGAGGCCAACGGGAAGTGTGTGTAGATACCCCTGTGCCCCTGGTCCGCCTGCAGATTTGGAGAGGTGAGAGGCCACCTCGGACCGTGTAGGTCCGCATCTGTCAGTGCTGGGGTCGCTTCTCAGCCTCCGGCCCAAAGCAGGGAAAAATCGTGGAGATTTGTCACTACAAGCCCTGGAAGCACCAGGCTGTGTGAGCTGTATAGCCTGGGATGGTGGCAAAGAGGAGTTGGATATCCCGCTGTGTTACCAGCCTGGACTCAGCTCCTCCCTCCCCTCTGTGGGCTGCTCTCCTTGGCCTCCACTACCAAAGTAGGTGGCCTGGGACAGATCAGTCCTTGTTAACCCTCCGCTGCCTGAGGTACACACTGGCCCAAGGCCACAGCAAGCAAGCCCCACCCTGAGTGAGCCCAGCGGCACCACCAGGGACTGAGTTACAAGTGTCCTCCTAGCTCCCCCCAAGGGCCTGGGGGAGGGGCACCCCAGGGATAGGACCAGGGAAAAGGTCCTGTGGAATGCCAAGGTGAGCTCATCTGCCTTTGAGATGCAAACCCTGCTTTCTTGGTCTCTTTCTTTCTTTTTAAATTCAGTTGAATTCAGATGGGAAGCTGTGGGCCTGTGCATCACACACGGTATTTACCATCTCCTTGTTGAGGGTTTGGGAGAGTCAAGTCCCACCTGGGACACCTACCTTGAGCAGCTGCCGCGGGGAGGGGGGGGGGATGGGATGGCAGCACCAGCTGGTAGATGGTAGACTGGGGAGGGGGGGGAGCAGCGGGGGTGGGGTGTGCTTCTCCTCAGCAGAAATCCTCCCTTGTTGGATGAAGAATTCCATGATGGGCAATCGGTATGGATGGAGAGTATGGGATCCAGGAAAAGCTCAGGCCCATTTTGCCAGTGTCCTCTCGGCTGGCCTTGGGGCCGTGGAATGGACCGTTCCCCAGCCAGTTTGCTAAAGTCACCAATAGGACAAACGACCCGGACAGATGGACAGACGGACAGGGAGCGATGTGATCTGCCCTGGCAGGTGGTCTCGGAAGTAAGTGACAGCAGTATCCAACTCCAGAGTCCCTCACTTTTCTGGCAAGTGAGGTGGTGAGATCTAGGTGGTGAGAGAGGGTGGAGGTCCCTTGCTGCCTCTGCTGATTCTGGGTTCCTGCTGGGGACCAGGGCTGGGGGTGTGGGGAGGGAAGCTGATTCTCCAGGTAAAGACCCGTGGCCATTTTTCAACAAGCACCTCTGTTCCCTTTCAGGGGTGAGGGTTTGCATGCATGGTGGTGGGCTATTCCTTGGGGGAATCGGGTGCTGTGATTGTGTGTGTGTGT
>RCUC01000792.1:0-48904 GCA_003697995.1 Taxidea taxus jeffersonii
AAAAAAAATAGATCTTAAATCCAACAACCTCTCACCATATCATCTATTGCCCTCAGATCCTCCATGTTCCTCAACTTCTGGGGGTTACCATTCACTGGGAATGCAATGAGAATTTTGCCCTAAAGTTGTCCAATGCAGTGGCCTTGACAGTTCATGCCTCTGAACTCTTGAACTGATATTACAAGAGTCCCCCTTTAGTGTTTGCTTCTTGAGGAAGGCAAACTGTAGAAGAAGAAAAATTGATAACTCACACGTTCTGCATCTTTTCCATCACTGAGGTTACTTCTCCATTTGTGCTCGGTGTTCCCCAAACTGCATCCCTTAATCCACTACTCCCAAGAGTTGCTACTCAGTGAAGGGTTTCATGTCCAAAATAGGTTTGAACATGATCTCCAAGTATATCCCCCTCATGGAGATTCACAATGTAGTTTAGCAAAGGCCTGCAGGAAGGAAACATGTTCAGGTACTTTTTCCCTAATCTTATTCATGACAGAACATTTTCCCTCATTGTATTGGGTAAGGAGTAATGTTTATACCTTCCTCCTCACTTGTTCTTTTAAGAACCACCACAGTTTCACTATATATAAGAGGAATCCATTCAAGTGAACACTGCTTTAACATTATCACATTTGCCTTCCCGTGGACCTTGGAGTCTCAAATACAGAAATTCAGACTTACACTGCTAGCATGATTATTTTATCTGGAAATTAGGAAACAGACTCCAGCATGGCTTTTCCTACTTCCTGACTGATGAATCAGTAAGAAAAACTGTGGATACTTTATGATTCCTGTTCCTGTCTGTTTGTCCTACCTGAGCCAAATTTTCCAAAGCGGTGGTTTGCAGAGTGGGAGACAGTATTCTGTCTCAATCTCAGCTCCTTCACTGGTACCCATGACAAGTATAGCACATGTAGGCTCACATGTCTTAAAGAATGAGAAGGGAGTATGAATTCCCAATTTGACTTCAGGTTGAAGTGGTATCCTTTCACATTATTTGTCTGAAATCCTGAACTCTGAGCTTGTCTCATTCTGCTAGCCATCATTTAGCTAGCTCTAAATTTCATTATTTCATTTCATTATTTCTAAATTTCTGTCACTCCCATAAATGTGTTCTCTAAATGCTAAACCCTGAGCCACCCAGGCATCCTGGAAAGTTGACACATTTTACATGCTCCAAAAGATTATCATTTGCAAAAAGAGAGCTTCCTTTATCAAAATGAGATGCAAACACGATAAATTCCTACACAAATATACTTAGAACGTTGCTGAATTTATTAGATCACTAAAATGGGAACTTTCCAGAATGCCTGGGTGGCTCAGTGGGTTAAGTGTCTGCCTTATGCTCAGGCATGATCCCAGGCTCCTGGATCGAGTCCCACATCTGGCTCCTTACTCAGTGAAGAGCTGGCTACTCCTTCTGCCTGCCTCTCCCCTGCTTGTGCTTGCTTGCTCTCTCTCTCTCGCTCTGACAAATAAATAAATAAAACCTTTAAAAAATGTTTTAAATAGGAACTCTCCTTTAAATATGGAAAATTATAGTCAATTAAATTTTTGTTTGAAAGTGTTCAACTATGCCTTAAAACATAAGGTTCAGCATATACCTCATATTTTTTTCCTTCCTAAGACCTCAAGACTTCTCACCACTTAAATTTTTTCTTTTCTTTTCTGCTCTAGAGAAAGGAATCTAGTTATACGCAATGCATCACAAGTGAGCCAAGTAGTCTAAATCATTTGCCATTTAAAATACCTGTCCTTTTCTATACCCATTAATTTAAATCATCCTTTTTTCTCCTGTTACATTAATTGTAGTATCTTTGTAGAGATTTTTGGTTGAATCAAGGAATCTAGTTCTCATGTAATTTGCTCAGATTTTTAAATAAAATCATCTTACTCTTTATTTTTAGATGTCCTGGGACTCTGTAATAGGGTGCTTATCGCTAACCAGCTCTATATTTCCTACACATTCACTGTGCAACTTCTTCTTGTAAACCATTTCAAACTAGTTGTCTCAACTGACTTACCAATAAAAAAGTGATACTATTATCCCATAAGAGCTTATGAGATATTTAGCATGAACAGGTTGCCTGGAGGAAAATGTGTGATTCTTCTTTATCCAACAACCTCCCTAAATGCTACATTAAAAACAAAGTAAACTTTTCTCCTGATTATTCCTTTACCTACTCATCCTACCTTTATCCAAGTTAAAGCCTTTTCTTTTGATGCAATACTACCCAAATACAACAACAAAAAAAACTTTTCCTAATTGTTTTCTTTCATTTGCATTCCCAATTCAGCCTCCAATAGTTGAAAGAATACAAGTTTCCACTCAATTAAAACAAAAGTAGAGGAGCTTGATACTGAATCTTAAGTGTACTGGTTCTGGTGATTTTATCATTGAGAATTGTGTTTTATGTACATTTTAATGGAATAGTTCTCAAGTCAGCAAAGGAACATCAAAACAGGAGTTTAACTAAAATAACTAAAAAATAAGGTATTTTTTTGTGTTGTAGTTTAAGAACATCATACACAAGATGACTCCTCAAGTATTATTGGAATGGACGAAGTAGGCTTCCCTCTGGAGCTCATTCCTATTCAAGTCAAACCCAGAACAAAGTCATTCCACCTTATTTTTACTGCCTGGTGGGGCATTTAAAGCTTCTGTGTTTGATGGAGTCTCCACTATGAGCCATATTTGCCTGAAGAAGTTATTTATTGCCTGGTAGGCAAAGGCCCTCACAGCACTTGACCCAGGAAAAAAAGAAATGTTCTCTCTCTCTCTCTGTCTTTTTAGGACATAAAAATATGATCTCTTCAATGAATTTCAATAATTAAAAATAATTTCAGTTATATGGCTATGATTTAATTCCCATTATCCTTGATATTTTTATTTCCCTTAAAAAAAGAACTCCTTGATTATATTTTTTCTGTTAAATTGGAAGATTTAAACTTAAAGATTTAATGTTAAAGATTTAGCATTAAATACAGTATTTTAATTTAAGATTTGGAATCCCTTCATCAAAGAAAAAATTTTCTTATCTAATTTTGGCAAGTGTACATAGGAATAGGAAGAAGAGGTGATTGGGAAAGTTTTAATCTAATTAGAACTGAATTTGCAAAAGAAAAATAACACTAGAAGAATACATGAGAAGAAAGAAGAAGCACAAAATGATGAACCAACTTCATGAATCTCTTGACTTCTGCATATCTTAAGATTAATAAATTACTTATTAGCATTACTTTAGCCATACTAAGCAAGATGCTCACCATTAAGAAGGTATTTCTAGGTGGAAAAAAAGGGAATACTGTCATTGCTGAAATGATTAACAATGTTGTTTTGTAGCTGTTAATAGAAATAGTGATTTTGATATATAACTTAAACGTTGTGTGTTAGAACATCTGCAAATATATGGTACGTGACCACTGCAGAGATTACACAGAACATACTCTACTCATTAATATACACATGTGATTTTTGTTTAGCTCATGTAGATTTTCCACATATTTAAAATATTTAAAATCTAGGTCTTTTTCATAATGAAATATAAAGCAAGGATAAGTAACGACCACTTATTAGTAATTTAATAATCTTGAATGAAGATTTACTTTAAAATGTTTCGCATTTTGAATTACATGTTAGCTGTACTGCATTGGGGAAAACAATAACAACAAATGAATAAGACAAAACAAGGGGCAGAAAAAAATCCAACACAAGAGAACTGAGCTCAACTATCAAAGCTTGTTGGGAGGATCAAAAGTAGAACTTGGGACAAACCTGTATCAGTCTAAAATCACAAAAGCAAACAAATCAAGTTCTAGGGAAGAGTGAAGCATCAGGCAAAGAGGAAACCAAGAAGCATGGCAATTTGGCTTAAAGAAGGTATAGATGTGGACATGTTCCCATGATAGGAACTCCTATGATGCTTTCCATCCTTGCTTCTGTTGATTTTAAACGCAAATGTTATAAAACTAACAAATTATAATAGAGTAAGAAACTAGATTAAAAGCTCTCATTATTGGTTTTTTGTCCATCCATCAATAAATTGACATTTACTGACCATTCTATCCAAAATAATCTTTTTTTCCCTCAAGTGCACATGAAGCATTCACCATATCTTACATGATAAAGTAAACACTAACAAATTTAAAAGAAATGAAATCATACAACTTATGTCCTCTGTAATGTATTGGTTTCTAACTTAGAAACCAATAACAAAAACTAATAACAGAAAGATGGCTTAAAATTTCTAACTATTTAGAAATTAGGGGCACCTGGGTGGCTCAGTGAGTTAAGCCTCTGCCTTTGGCTCGGGTCATGGTCTCAGGGTCCTGGGATCAAGCCCAGCATCGGGCTCTGCTCAGCAGGGAGCCTGCTTCCCCCTCTCTCTCTGCCTGCCTCTCTGCAGGCAGAGATAGCTCTCTGTGATAGCTATCTCTGTCAAATAAATAAATAAATAATCCTAAAAAAAAGAAGAAGAAGAAGAAAGGAAAGAAATTAAAGTCTACACTTCCAAATAATACATAGGTAAAGGAGGACATTTCAAGAGAAATTAGAAAATATTTTGAAACGAACAAGTCTGAAGTCAATAATCTAAATTTCCACCTTGCGAAAATAGAACAAAGATCAAAACAAAGAACAAAAATAGAACTAACAAAGAAATAAAGAGATAAGATAAAATATCAGCATGAGGAAAGAAAAGGTGATATCTCTGTGGACCCAGAGATAATAAAGATAACAAGGAATACTACAAATAATTCTACGTGCATAAATTTGACAATCTGGATGAAATGGAGCTGTTCTTCAAAAATCACAAACCACCCAAACTTACCTGAGATGAAATAGATAACTTAAATAGTCTATTAAAAGAAATGAATTCATTGTTAAGTCCTTCTGAAAAAGTAATCTCCATGTTCAAGTGGTTTTACTGATGAATTCTACCAAACATTTTAAAAAGAAATAATGCCAATTCACACATCTCTTTCAGCAAATAGAATCAAAGAGAACACTTTACAACTCTTCCTTAACTTAATAAAGGGTTTCCTTAACTACAGAAAACATATTGCTAACATCATAATGGTAAAAAATTGAACACTTTCTAAGATCAGGAACAAAACAAGAATGACTATTTTTATCACTGATACTCATCATCACACTGGAAGTTCTACTCTGTGTAATAAAATAATAAACCAAAGGTATTCAGATTGGAAAGGAAGAAATAAAACTATTTCTATTTGCAGATGACAAAATTGTCTACATCTAGATCACGAAGGAATCTACAAAAATGCTCCGAGCAAGGTCATAATAGGATACAAGGTGAACACACAAAAATCAGTTGTATTTCTATGTAGTATCAACAATGAGCAACTGGAAACCAACAATAAAAATATTTTTTTACAGTGCCTCTGTCAAATGAAATACTTAGGTATAAGTATCTATTAAACATTTTATTTCATCATTCCTCACAGCCACCTCTGCAGGGAGGTACCATTATCCCCACTTAATAAATGAGGAAACCAAGCTAGAAAGTGAATCACTCACCTTGGATGACCCAGATGAAAAGTAGTAACTTGAAAGTCACCCTGAGCCTGCTTGATTTCAAAACTTTCTCTTAAGCTCCTATACAGAGTAATTCCAAGAAAGGTAGCCTGTATGCTATTTCATAATTTGTGTTGAACTCTTTTTTTTTTAAGATTTTATTTATTTATTTGACAGACAGCTTACACAAGCAGGCAGAGAGTCAGGCAGAGAGGGGAGGGGAGAAGCAGGCTCCCTGCTGAGCAGAGAGCCCGATTCGGGACTCGATCCCAGGACCCTGGGATCACGACCTGAGCCGAAGACAGCAGCTTAACCCACTGAGCCACCCAGGCGACCCTTGTGTTGAACTCTTAAGTAGCAGTGAAGTTAAATAGAGGAGTTTTGGAAAACAGACTGACTCCTTACTAAAAATGTGTTTAACTTTCTTTACACTAATTACAGCAATGTCTACATTATTTGGATGTGGAACCAATGCAATGCTATGTAATCTGCACTGACTGTTGCATTTTCTTGCAGATATTCGTTATTGTACACATGTAAGCCGGGGACTCAAGTTCCCAATTTTTGTCACCATTTAAAAAACATACGAAAGACCATATGTAGTTGATGAAATTTTATGATATATTTGAAAGATAAATTTTAGTTGGCCAAGTCCCCAGTAATCTTATCTAGTGTTCAGTCAGAATGACTCATCCACTTACCTTCTTACATAGGTCTCTGTCTTCTCAGGACAAATTTAAGGCAATGATCTACAATGACAGAAGACTGAGTATGGCTCTACTGCCAGACATTTAAAAATGTCTGTGACTTCCATCTATCCATTTCCTAAATATGAAATATGATAACATGACTGAAAGTGATTTAAGTCAGTGTTTCCAGAGAAACAGAATTAAGGAATTGGCTCATATGATGGTGAGGGCTTAGCAACACTGACATGTGTAAGGCAGGTTGGCAACCTGGAAACACGCAAGAGTTGCTTATGCAGTGTTGAGGCAGAATTTCTTCTACTCCAGGGAAGCTCAGGTTTTGTTCCTAAGGCTTTCAACTGATTGGTTGACCCCTCCCCCCAATTATATAGTTATTTCCCTTACTAAAGTCCCCTGAACTGAAGATATTCAGTACATGGAAAAATACCTTCATAGCAACACCTAGATTAGTGTTTGATTAAATCACTGGATACTGTAGCTTTTCCAAGTTGATATATAAAAGTAATAATTACACTGATAAAGCACAGTATTTCTCAAAGTGCATGTTAAGACATTCTGAAAAGTACAGAAGGAAACTGTTTAATGGTTGATGAGTCACCAAGTCAAAGAACTGATAGGTATCACTGACAACTCTGGGGGTGGTAAACTATCTTTCCTGATAGATGGATGTGCTCTACTTTCTCTTGGATTGTGTTACTCCAACACCCGTTTGACCTCCATTCTCTTTAATACCAGGATGAGATCCTCCTAACAGCCATGCAACTAACTCTTCTGTTTTCTGGAGCTATACAGTAAGATTTTCCTGACATTCTGTACAAGAAAACTAAGACGACAGCTCACAGCTCCCTCTTCATGAAATAAAATGTCTCTGTCCAATATTCATATATCAGAACTTGTTAATATTCCAGTAATTATGGTAGGATTATTTGTTCAAGTCAATGTTGTTTAAAAAAAAAAGAAAGAGAGAAAGATCTTTTGATGCTGAAATAGTCTTCAGCAAAAATCTCTGTCATGTGAAATGTGACATGTCACGTCAATGTGAAATGTAATATACCAACTCCTCTACGGGAAGACAAAACAAGCCTACATGCCCCATTTCTTGAAAGTTTGTTTTCCCAAACTGGTTTTCTGGTGTTCTTTTTCAAGTGTTAATTGACCCAACACTAATACTCCTGACATGACTGCCATATGTCACAGTGTATCTGGAAATAAAGAGTGTTCAGAAAATACTTTTTTTTTTTCTTCCCAAGTTTTTCTTTGAACACTTTTAATCTGTAACTTGTACTTATGGCAAGTGCACTAATTTCCCTGATGAGGGAAACACTGCTACCTGCTATTCCTGTTTCATCGTGTGTCTTTAAACAACTGATCTAGGCTTAGTGAGAAGTAGTGAGAGCCTCAGGAGAATAAGGCCATAGCCAAGAAACTCTTGGCAAATTGTAAATCTTAAATGCAGAATGATAAATCGGTCCTTTCATCACCTTGAACTGATGGATGAGAATAATGTGTCCTTATAGTTATTTACTCCAGTACAATGCTAAATAGTTCTCTCACTGACCTTGGTGTAGATGTTTTCCAAATATGTGCCCTTTAGCCCGTCCTCTTTATCTTTTTTTTTTTTTTTTTGTAGTCAAGCAGACAGTTGGAATATTTAGGGTTTTCTTCCAAGTATTTTTCTCCACTGTTCTAACATTCTGCTGTGTTTTTAAAGATTTTATTTATTTATTTGACAGACAGAGATTACAAGGAGGCAGAGAGGCAGGCAGAGAGAGAGAGGAGGAAGCAGGCTCCCCGCGGAGCAGAGAGCTCCATGCGGGGCTCGATCCCAGGACCCGGAGACCATGACCGGAGCTGAAGGCAGAGGCTTAACCCACTGAGCCACCCAGGCACCCCTGTTTTTATTGTTGTTGTTTGCATTATTTCCAGCATTCTCGGGGTCCAGATGGCTTTCCAGTATGTGTTGGTCACATCATCTGAGTGTCCAGTAAGGTAAGGCAATTAGAAATTGTCCTTAGCCTCTACAAGCACACCACCTTGCAGGCACCTGATTTCGTCCGATCTCAGGAGCTAAGTAGGGACAGGCCTGGTTAGTATTTGGGTGGGAGGAATTGTCCTTGGCATAGCCTTTTTAAAAACTATACTATTGGGATGGAATCATCCCAAAATTAATTATTACAATTTGCTTATTATGTCTTATAGATTTCAACTAGAATTATTCTTTTTCAATGATGTCATCATACTTTACCTTGGTGGGGGGGAATAAAGAAGGTAATGGACTGTCTAATGTGAATATAATTTTGCAGAGGACATTTCTCTGTGAAGGAGAAAGGAAAACGGTATTTGTAGTACAACTATTTTGTGTTGCACGCTGTGAATTAATATTCCTTACTTTCTCACTCTGCATATCAACTGTCATGACTGGTATTACATAATCCCTTATATAAAATCCTTGGACTAAATATGTCTCAGAATTCAGAAATCTCCAAGTTTCAGGATCTGAGGTATCTCCCCGCAATCAACATTAATATTTCCTCAGTGAAATGCCTATACAGAGCGGAATAAATAAAGGCTATAAATAACCACATGTCAGTTCTGGTCAGGTTTGCTGACAATGTGTTCAGATTTTGCTGCCAAATCAGAAAAAAAATTGTTTTCAGTGGTTCTTGGGTTTCAGAATTGTAAATAAAGGGTAGAACACCTGTATTGACCCAATTTCAGAAGGAGGAACTTGGCATCTACAGTGATTAATACAAGTCAGAGATACATAATTTAAACCCAGACCTGTTGTGAAGCAGGAACCATTCTTTACTGCTGTTGTTAAAACCACATTAAGGATTTATGCATATACATTCTTTAAGAAGACTTGGAGAACTGGGTTATCCAAGGGACACTAAAAATAAAAGCTTTAAACGTTACCTATTATTGAATCAGTACTTTTGAAAAGTTTTCCATTGTGATCACCAATCTTAAATCATAGGAAAGGTTATTTTTCCATGTTTTAGAAGTTAATTTATATTTAATTTTTAAAAAGTTTATGTGCTTTCCTTAACCTATAATTTCAAATTAACTCAAGTGGCTATCAGGAGACTGCTTTAACACTAAGAGTTTGATGCTAGATTTGACCTGAAGGACCCATGAAGCTATTATTTTCATGGAAATCCATGTGGGCTGTTAAATAATTATGGTCTAAGTTCACACCTCTTCCCATCCTACAGAGGCCTCTCACCCTTTCAAGCCTACGTGAGTGTGGAGGCTATTAACAGGTACCAACTGGATATCACTGGCCCGAAGACAGTGCAGTTTTGCCTGGGCAAGAAAAGCTGGCAGATATACTGCAAATACTCTGAGACACTATTCAGCCAGAACTTTGACTAGGGTTTTTAGAAAAACATGATGTTATCCCGAATACCGGATGCTGCGTGCTAAAACTTTTGGACCACTAATCCTTTATTGGAAAGCCAAATATAGTCCCCATGTGTTGCAATCAGCCAGAATTTTCTACACTTACCATTCTACCCTTAGGTGAACTTCCCATGATTATACCACAAACAAAGAAACATAGAGTAATTCTAGTGGAATGCTTTCAACTGGAAACAAGTGACATTATTATTACTGTACTAAACAAAACCTGAGGTACAATTCATGCCTTAAGTTCAAAATTAATGGTACTTCAAAAATCATTAAAATTTTTACTTTGCTGTCATTCTCATTTAGTGAGAAGATGTATTAGAAGATAATCTTTCATAACAAAATTTTACACTATAGTCAAATTAAAGGTTTGGGGAGCAAGTTTTTATCACCTCCAGAAAATCGACATAATTATTAGTATTATAATTGTAGGAACAATTTTTTTTAAGATTTATGTAGGAACAATTTTTAATTGGCCATATTTAGGCTTTCACTAACAAATTTTGGGCATTCAAACAATAAAGCTGTTAGGGATGTGACACTGTGACCAATAACCAGAAAGGTAGTGTCATTACGCATTTTAAAACATGTCAAGTATATAATGCCTATGTTTCTTTTTTTGTTTTTTTCTGATAGAAAGTTACAACTGGAAACTAGGCAAAGGTAAACTAATACTGAATTTATCTAAGGGAGAGAATTGTTATATCAAAAAAAGAAGTGGTTAATTAGATTCTACTTTTGATTTCTTTTTGAGCCATTTGTAATATACTTATCATATTGGCCTAAAATTATAATACCTTGGTATATTTAGCATGAAAAAAGTCTCACAGTGGGTTAGAGATAAAAACAAGCAATTTTCTACTTATATTAATGAATCGAGCTTCTAAATGCTATCATTGCTGGGATTCAGTGGAATTTTTTTTAATGTGTCAGCAAAGTTACTTTAGTCACAAATCACCAGAAGCATTCTTGCATAAACAATGTAATAGTATCCATACTACTTAGCATAATTCTCCCTCGACTCCTCTTCTAATAACTGGAACAACTTCCAACTCCAGGGATTTTAAACAATGCCTAATATTCCCCAAAATGTTGTTTGGTATCTCTTACATAATGTTTTCACAGCCATTTATAGACACCTACATACTATACTTAAATCTACTTAGGAATCTCTCTAAGTAATAATAATTCTGTTTATAACATGAAAATCATTAGTATTAACAGAGAAATTATTTCATTGGTTTTAGATATGTATGCCCTTCACACCACCCACTCATACTGGTAGCTAAGATAGAAGAAACATAATTATACTGCTCATCATAATACCCCCTTAAGAAGAGGAAATGAAATATGCTCAGAAAAGACAACAAAATACACAAACAGAAATTAGAAAATGACAACTTGGTATCCCCTCCTTTGGCTGAAGATAAAATAATGAGAACTGAATCAAATAAAAACAGATTAACCATACTAGCATTTCATTTCCTTTCAAATTAAGTATAACATATAACAATTGGCCAGCCAAAGAAAGAGAAACAAGATGGACATACAGTAAAATATTTTCAAAGTGGTTTGAGATAAAGATTTGTTTTACCTTTTATTTAATTGTATCCTTTAGTACAAGAACAAGTTATTTAAAAGAATATTTGGGAGATGATATGACTGTAGAAAGGAGTTAGCTCCTTATTAAAACCATTATAGTGGTTTGTGACATGTTTATACATGTTCTTCTGAAGTTGTTACAAATTCATAAAATGGCTTTGCCCTTTATTTTTGTTCTGATTCATTATATACTGAATTGTCTCAGTAAACAGTAATCTTAAAACTTCAAATATCAAAGGTCCAAGACTAGACTGTAGAGCAGATAAGTACCACATGTTAGCAATAACAAGCAGAAAAGCTGTGTATAAGGGTTCTCCTGAGAAACAGGACCAATAGAGAGAAGTATATATAAGAGGAGGCTTATTATAGGGATTGGCTCATGCACTTAAAGAAGGTGAGAAGTCTCAGGATCGATCTAGGATCGATCTGCTGTCTACAACTGGAAAAAGAGAAGCCAGTGTTGTAATTCAGTGTGGAGGTCGGGAACCAGGATCTCCTGTGTGCAAGGGCAGTAGAAGATGGACTTCCCAGCTCAAGAAGAAAGAGCACACTTGCCCTCCCTCTGCCTTTTTATTGTACTGGGGTCCACAGTGGATTGATGATGTCCATCCACATGGGTGAGGGAAGACCTTGTTTACTTAGTCTTCTAATTCAAATGCTAGTGTGTTCTGGAAACACCCTCTGTCATACACACAGGAATGATGTTTTACCAGCTGTCTGGGCATTCCCTAGCCCAGTCAAGTTGACACATAAAATTAATTGTTAACAAGTTGTAAGAAAAAAAAATTGGTTGGAAACTTCTCTATTTGAAAGACTGTCGATTATTATACCGATGGTTAAATAGATTCCACCATACTATTTGGGTATTTATGTCTTGGTAAATTAGCATGGATCCAGGATCCTGTCCTCAGGTTTCCAGGGTGAGAACTTCATTACTTGAGTCACTTATGTTCAACAAAAGGTGATTAAGCACAGGAAAACCTATTTACACTATTCAAACAGTTTCATTCAAAAGAAACAGAAAGCTACAGAGGCCAGAAGGTTAATGTACTAATTTTCCAAAGGAAACTTCAAAGAGAGAATAGTTCTGTTTGACCAATTATATACCAGAATATCTTTTCCTTGATCAATACTTCTCTATAGCCCTTAATTAATTTATCAAATTTCTCAGTCATCATAAACTTATTTAAGGTTGAACAACATATTTAACTTCTCGATCAGTGGTTGGAACCCCTTGAAATGAATCAAACATTTTCGTTCATAGGATTCGCCAGACCAAATTACTCTTTTAAGCTTGACTGATTCCATTGCCTGGGGCATGTGCTTATTGAGTAAGATGTCTGATACAACTGTCTATGTTTAATTTAAATGATTTCTATCTTGGGCCTTCTCCTGCAGTTCGATTCAAATAAATTAAATATATGTTTGCTGCAACTCCATGGTACACTGCAAATGAATATGACCTGGTGTGTCATTTTTGAATGTGACAGAGTGGAAAGAACAATGAGCTTCGAATTGGAAGCACTGCATTTCTAAGGCTGTTTCTGCCACTCAGGGTCTGTCAGACATTGAGCCATTTACTCACCTTTTCCTTCAGCTATGCATTGGAGGTTACACATGATATATTCCATAGATTTGTTTTAAGAATCAAGTCATATGAGAACAGTTTCTGTGTCGATGAAAGATACTGTAATAAAAGACACAGGAAGAGCTTGATCTAAACACCTATCTTAGGGGTCTCTGGCCATTTTTCAGAGTCAGTGTTTTCTCAGAGCCCTGAACCCCTCCTGGAAATGGTAACTGGAGACATAAATCTGCCAATCAATAATACACAGTGCTCTTCAATGGAAGTTATCTCATTGAAACGTGAGACCAGGAGGTTAGAGGTTTCCTCCTAAAAATAAAATAGGGAAAAAAATTAAAAAACAAAACAGGGAGAATGGAAAAATAAGAAATAATTTCAATTTCCTTGATAATACATTATGAGCCCTATAACAGCTTGGTAGGGCTGACATTATAGAATACCATAGGCCAGGTGGCTTAAAAAACAGAAACGTATTTTCTCGCAGTTCCAGAGACTGCAAGTGTCTGGTGATGGCAGGTTCAGTCTCTCTTGAGGCCTCTTTCCTTAGGTCTGTCCTCAAATGCATCTCTGGTATCTCTTCCTTTGCTCATAAGGACATCTGTCATATTGGATTAGACCAATTCACATAAGTGTAATTATCTCTATAAAGGCCCTACTTCCAAATATAGTCACATTGGGAATAAGAGCTTCAACATGTGGATTTTGCAGGGACACAATTCCATTCAGAGCAAGGACCTATACCAACACACTGGCAATGGGAACAAAAAGGAGTAATATTTGAAAACAATTTTTGAGATACAATTAACAGCATTAGCTGATCAACTGAATTTAGGAAGTGGGAAGAATGAAAAAGGACTTAAAAAGCCTATCATGACATTTGGTATCCCTAAGGCATTTTGCTATATTCTAGACATACAAAGATGAACATAAAAGACACAGCCCATACAGTAAAAATTTAGTCCTTTCAGAACATGTATGAACATAAGCAACCAATGACTTAATATAGACTGCTTTATGCATAGGATGTTATATATATGAACCTAATGGCAACCACATATCAAAAACCTGTAATAGATACACAAAAAATAAAGAGAAAGGAATCTAGGCATCACACTAAAGAAAGCCATCAAACCACAAGAGATGAGAGCAAGAAAAGAAGAAAGGAACAGAGAACTACAAAAACAACCAGAAAACAACGAACAAAATGGTAATAAGTACATGCTTCTCAATTATTAATTTAAATGTAAATTTGGACTAAGTGTTCTGATCAAAAGATTGAATAATAAAAAACAAAACTCACCCAATAAGAGACCTGAGAACATTTCAGACCTAAAAACATATGTTGAAGGTGAAGGGATGGAAAAAGATATTCCATGAAATGGAAGCAAAAAAAGTCACAGTAGCTAAATTAAATCAGACAAAATAGATTTTAAAATAAAGACGTAGCAAGACACAAAGAAGGTTGTTACATAATGATAAAGGGATCAATCCAACAAGAGGATATAAAAGTGATAAGTATCTATGCACTCAACACAGAAGCAACTAAATACATAAAGCAAATATTAAGACATAAAGGAAGAAACTGACTGTAGTACAATAATAGTAGGGGACTTTAACACTCACTTACATCAATGGATAGATCAGACTGATAGTCAACAAGAAAACAATGGCTTTGAATGACACATTTAACAAGATGGACTTAACTGACATATACAGAACATTTTACCTAAAAACAGCAGAAATACACAGTTTTTTCAAGTGTACATGAAACATTCTCCAGGACAGATTCAATGTTAGGCCACAAAAAAAGTCTCAATAAATTTATAAGATTAAAATCATAATCAAGCATCTTTTCTGACCACACTGCTATGAAACTGAAATCAATTACAAAAAAAAAAAAGAAAACTAGAAAAAAGACAAATACATAGAGGCTAAGCAACATGCTATTATACAGCAAATGGGTCAATGAAGAAATCAAAGAGGAAGTAAAAAATAATTGGAGACAAATGAAAATGAAAACACAACACTCCAAAATCTTTGGGATACAGCAAGAAATATTTCAAATAAACAATCTAACTTAACACCTACAAGAAACAGAAAAAGAGGAATAAACAAAACCCAGAGTTAGTAGAAGAAAAGAAATAATAAAGATTAGAGCAAAAATAAATAAAATCAAGATTTTAAAAAACAATAGAAAAGATTAATGAAACCAGCTCATTCTTTGAAGAGATAAAGAAAATTGACAAAACTAGACAGGCTCATTAAAAAAATAAAAGAGAGAATACTGACATAAACAAAATCACAAATGAAGGAGGAAAAATAACAACTGACAACACAGAAATAAAATGATTACAAGAGAACATTATAAAAATTATACCAAGAAATTGGACAATCTAGTAGAAATGGATAAATTCCTAGAAACATACTATCTTCCAAAACTGAGTCAGGAATAAAAAGAAAATTCCAACAGGCCAATTATTAGTAATGAAATTGAATCTGTAAAACAAACAAACAAACAAACAAAAACTCCCAACAGACAGAAGTCCAGGACCAAATGGCATCACAGGTGAATTCTATCAAGTATTTCAAGAAAAGTTAACATCTATTTTTCTCAAGCTATTCCAAAAGATAGAAGAGGAAAGAAAACTTCCAAATTCATTCTAAGAGACTAGTATTATCCAAAAACCAGACAAATACCACAAAAAAAAAGACTATAGGCCAATATCCCTGATGAACACAGATACAAAAATCCTCAATAAGATATCAGTAAACTGGGACGCCTGGGTGGCTCAGTGGGTTAAGCCGCTGCCTTCGGCTCGGGTCATGATCCCAGGATCCTGGGATCGAGTCCTGCATTGGGCTCTCTGCTTGGCGGGGAGCCTGCTTCTCCCCTCCCCTCTCTGCCTGCTTGTGTGATCTCTTTCTGTCAAATAAATAAATAAAATTTTTTAAAAAATTAAAAAAAAAAGATATCAGTAAACTGCATTCAACAACATATTTAAAGAATTATTCATTATGATCAAGTTGGATTTATTCCATAGATGCAAGGGTGGTTCAATATCCCAAATTTATGTGATACATGGCATTAACAGAAAAGGATAAAACCACATGATCATCTCAATAGATGCAGAAAAAGCACCTGATGAAGTACAGTATCTGTTATGATAAAAACTCAACAAAGTATGTATAGAGGGAACATATCTCAATACAATATAGGCCATATATGAAAGACCCATAGCTAACATCATAATCAGTGGGGAAAAACTGAAAGTGTTTTCTCTAAGATCAGGAACAAGACAAAAATGTCCATTCTCACCACTTTTATTCAACATAGTACTGGAAGTCCTAGCCACAGCAATCAAACAACAGAAGGAGAAAAAAAAAAGAAATACTTTAAATGCATCCAAATTGGTAAGGAAAAGTTAAACTGTCACTATTTGCAAATGTTGTGATATTATATATAGCAAACACTAAAGATGTTATCAAAAAATGTTGGAATTCATAGATCAGTTCAGTAAAGTTTTAGGATAGAAGATTAATATACAGAAATCTATTGCATTTATATACATTAAAAATGAAGTGGCAGAAAGAGAAAGATGTAACTGTACCAAAAAGAATAAAATGTCTAAGAATAAATTCAATAGGAGAAAGACCTATATTCTAAAAACTATTAAGATATTGATGAAGGACACTGAAGACAACATAAATGGATATACCATGCTCATGGAGCGGAAGAATTAATATTGTTAAAATATTATCCATACTGCTCAAACCATTCTACAGATTCAATGGAATCCCTATTAAACACCAAGAGGATTTTTCACTGAACCGGAACAAATAAATATTAAAATGTGTATGGGAGCACAAAAGACCTCAAACAGCCAAAATAATCTAGAGAAAAAGAACAAAGCTGGAGGTAGTACAATCCCAGATTTGAAGATAAACTACAAAGCTGTGGTAACCAAAACAGTATGTTTTATAATCAAGACTGGCACAAAACCAGGCACATATGTCAGTGGAAATATTAGATGCCTCAGAAATAAACCTATAGCTATATGGCTAATTAACCCATAACAAAAGAAGCAAGACTTCACAATGAGGAAAAGACAGTCTCTTCAACAAATGGTGCTGGGAACACTGGATGGCTGCATGCAAAAGAATGAAACTCGACAACTTTCTTACATCATACACAAAAATAAGCTCAAAATGGATTAAAGACCTAAATGGAAAGACCTAGAACCACACAAGTCCTAAAAAAAAAAGGCGGTAATTTCTTGGACATTGGCCTTAGTATTTATGCCTATGTCCCTCAGGAAAGGGAAACCAAAGGAAAAATAAACTATAAACTATTGGGACTACACCAAAATAAAAAGCTTCTGCATAGCAAAGGAACCCATCACCAACACAAAAAGGCAATGCACTAAATGGGAGAAAATATTTGCAAATGATATACTGGATAGGGGATTAATATCCAAAATATATAAAGAATTCATAAAATTCAACTCCCCCCAAAACCAAAAACAATTGGCAGAGGACCTGAACAGATATTTTTTCAAGGAAAACATGCAGATGGCCAAGAAACACATAAAAAGATGCTCAACATCACTCATCATCAGGAAATGCAAATTAAAAACACAATGCGGTATCACCTCATACCAGTCAGAATGGATAGTACCAAAAAGACAAGAAATAAAAAGTGTTGGCAAGGATGTGGAGCAAAGGGAACCCTTGTGCACTGTTAGTGGGAATGCAAGCTGGTGCAGCCACTGTGGAAAACAGTATGGAGTTTCCTCAAAAAACAAAACAAACAAACAAACAAAAGAGAAAGAAATTCCATGTGATCCAGTAATACTGCTACTAGGTATTTACCCAAAGAAACACTACTTGGAAAAGATGTATGTATCCCTATATTTATAGCAGCATTATTTACAAAGGCCAAAATATGGAAGCAACTCAAGTGTCCATCAACAGATGAATGGATAAAGATATCACACACACACACATATACACACACAGGAACATTACTAAGCCATAAAAAAGGGTTAGATCTTGCCATTTGCAACAACATGAATGGACCTAGAGCATATTACGCTGAGTGAAATAAGTCAGACAGACAAACACCATATGATCTCACTTACATGTGGAATCTAAAAGAGCAAAACAAATGAACAAGAAACTATAACAAACAGACTCAAATACAGAGAACAAACTGGTGGTTGCCAGATGGGAAAGGGGTGGGGCAGGATGAGCCAAATAGTTGCAGGGGATTAAGAGGTACAAACTTCCAGTTATAAAATAAGTCATGGAAATGAAAAGTACAGTGTAGGGAATATAACCAACAATACTGTAATAACATTGTCTGGTGGCAGATGGTAATTACACTTAAGGTGGTGAACAAAGCATAATGTATAAAATTGTCAAATCGCTAATCGTACACTTGAAATTCATATAAGATTGAGTTGGCTATACTTCGATAGTAAGTTTTTTAAAAAGTCACAACACTTGCATTCAAACAACAGATGCTAATTTTGAAGTAGCAAAATGAATTTCTTTATTTGAGAATCGCCCAAGTTACTTTGCTTCATACCTAGGCCTCAAGAACATACAAAATCAAGGATCTCTTTTAGAGAATGTAGCCATTGAGATCTGCCAGACCTAGTTTTGTACTGTGAACTTACAGTTCACTAGCTTTGTAATCTTAGAATTATTATTTCTGAAACTCGGTTTCTTCATCTGCAGCACATAACTAATAATATTCACATTACATGGCTGATCTAAGAATAAAATGAAAGGATGTATGTAAGGTGTATAGCACGTTGTAAGATCTGCAATAGACACTCACTAAATAATGTTGGTAAAAAAAGATTAGGTAGCTTCCAATAAATAAAAACCGTTTGTTTTTTCCTGGTGGGAGAGGGAAGATAAACGAGGGCGGGAAGATGACAAGCAAGTCTAAAAGCTATGAAAAAGGCAAATGGGAATCAAAAGAAGCACAGTGGAAAATACTCTTGAAGGTATCACTCATATGTGGAACATAGGGAATAACATGGAGGACATTAGGAGAAGGAAGGGAAAAATGAAGGGGGGCAAATCAGAGGGGGAGATGAACCATGAGAGACTATGGACTCTGGGGATCATACTGAGGGTTTCAGAGGGGAGGGGGGTGGGTGGGTGGGTTACCCAGTGATGGGTATTAAGGAAGGCACATACGGCAATGAGCACTGTGTGTTATATACTCAAATAATGAACCATGGAACACTACATCAAAAACTAATGAAGTACTGTATGGTGACTAACAGAATTTTAAAAAGATATCACTGTGATAAGTATTCAATTTATAAATATTTATGTATGCTTTTGAACCTCTTTGAAAGAAATCTATAGAACTCTGAAGGCCCATGAAGGCCCATGGCCCATAAATTTGGATCCGCTGGCCATTTGTGCATCACAAATGTAGAAATCAGAAGATTTCTGTTACTTAACCTAGGAAATTTGATCAAGTAAATTATTTGAACTCCTAGTCCCTTCACTGAAATATCACTGGTATTATCTGTTATACCTTCCTCATTAAGCAATTGTGAAGTACAAATGAGATTGAGCATAAGTTCACAAAGAAAGGTCTGGCTTTCTTTTGATACCATGTCGTAAGCAAAAGAAGCTATCAAAAGAGAAAGTGCTATGAAAATGTGAAATTATAATAGTGTCACCAGTGCTAATATTGGTAGTATTCTTCCAGAAAGATGACCAGGTTATTTTTCTGTACTCCAGTTCCCATGGAAGTGGAGTTAGGGACCCACACCCTGCATACCATATGGAGTTTCTCCAAATCCATATGTTCTTTGGCTATCAAATAGAAAAAAATTCCTAAAGTAGTGAAAGTTTCCTGTCATACTTCATGATATTTTTTGCTAGAGCATATCTTATAGTTATATTGATTAAATGAACGTGATACAGGCTTTCTTATCTTCCCATAGGAAAATAAAAGCCATAAATGTTTCCTAGAGGAAGATTACTGATTAATGAAGAGGCACTGCCAGTACTGCTCTTTGGTAGCATCAAGAAAACCAAACATTCTGTGACACCAAATGATGGAAAAGAACGGATGGCAGAACAAATCTGGATGCCACTTAGAATGAATTAGTGAATACATATGATATGGGAGTTCCACTTGCATTTATTTGCACATAACTTAATCACCAGCAAGTAATTCATGTCCTTTCAGGGAGTTCAGGAATATAAAGAAGAAAGATTCAAGAGATTTAGAGTGTGATAAGAAGCCACAGGAAAATAAACAAGTCTTGTCACTCATTTACTATTATATATTCTACCCTAGGCAAAATAATTTGTATTTTGCATGGAAGTATTCCCCAGGAACAAAATCAATGCATAGCCTTGCAAAACTTTCCAATAATGAAGACTATTATTTAAAAGTTAGTGGCTTTTTAAATTAAAGGCTCCAAAGCAGATACAGAAACTATTTGAAACTGTCTACAGGAAGAGCCATAGGATTAAAAGACTATAAGCTGTTAGACACCTTATAACAAATGGTAGAGAAAGAGGAAGAGACAGCTTGGCTGATCCCGAGGAGAGATAATAAGGCCAGAGAAGGATTCCCAGCAGGACAGCACACGTGGTGGGGAGGAAGAGGGAGGCTTTGATAAGACTGCAGGGGAAGGGGACCTGGAAGCCAGCTAGATCTATACCAAAATCTCAGTACCTTTCCTTGCTCGTCCAAAGCCCAAGCTAACATACCCAAGTAAATTTTATATCAGATTTGCCTTCTTTTCAACTTGATATTATGTTTTGCTTACAACGTGTTACCAAATGTTATCTTTTCAATCAATCTAGAGAGCTTTATTTTCTAAAGATTTGCTCAGTATTTTCCTCAGAGACACATTTCCAGACAGCCTGTTTCTCATTAGCTGGGATAAACAGGAGTGTGTTTATAGCACAGCACTAGACTTAAAAGAATTCCCCTTTCCTAGGGAAGCTGGTCAGGGAATTAGCAGGGCAATAACATAAAGGAGTGAATTTCAGTGCTCAGCTGTGACATGAGATAGAATATTGGCTCATTAATAGTCTTTAAAAAATAAAGTGCATAACTCTTTACGACACAAGGTAAGAGTTTTGTTTTGAACACAGTTTTAAGCAGTTCTAACATATGAGAGACCGCCAATGCCAAACAGATATAGAGAGAGACTATGAGATGTTTAATTTCTGTTCGACAAATATCGACTGCTCAGTGTGGGCCATACAGAGAATACAAACACGTGTAAGACACTGCTAGTGGTTTACAGTCTAGAGACTAATCCAACTCATTGTATAAACAGAATCCTTAGAAGTCACTCTCTTATACTAAGGAGTGCTTAGAAAATAAAAATATCAGTTAAAGCAATACAAACCATAGGGATTTATCAGTGGAAGTCACTAATATTACAAAAGGAAGTAATTGAGAAAATTTATAAGCATGTCGATAAGGAGAAAATTTGCACGTACTTTTACCATTGTAAAATACTTCTCAAAATGTCTTGGCTAGCAAAATCAATCATCAAAATCAAGAATAAATCTACTCACACTTATTCAATCACACTGTATTATCTGACTTAATTTCCCTTCATAGAGGCAACGTCACCATCAGGATTGTCACAGTCTTCCAAGACTGTAAGTGTAGGGAGGATGAGAAATTCTAACAAAAGACAATGTGGATAATTCACATGTCAGTAATTGGAATGTGGTATTTGATGAGTCAGTAGAATATTATTTAGAATGGCAGAGTACACATAACTATTTATCGCAATGTTCCTGTGACAGCAGTAGTAAGCATGGAATGTTAGAAATAAGTGTGCAATGTTGTTCCTTTAAATAAAAAACATATACAGAGAATTTTTAAGATAATATATTTTTTATTACTGATCATTTAAGATGAAGCAAAAGTATAGCCCTCAGATGTTTTCAACAAAACAATACCCCAGGACTCTTGTGCTTCAGGTCTTAAAAGATGATATTAAGCTAGTTCCAAAAGATAACATTTAATCTGAAAATATTATTTATTTCCCAAACAGCTCACTAACTGCTTAACACTGCACGCTATCCTTACATGTTCATATGACATTTAATTTTGCTATACTTTTTACTATAGTATAAATTAAATTTTAAGTCAAATAGCTATTCCTTTCTTTATGAACTGATTTTTAAAAAGGAAATTACAGGGGCACCTGGGTGGCTCAGTGGGTTAAGCCTCTGCCTTCAGCTCAGGTCATGATCCCAGGGTCCTGGGATCAAGCCCCGCATCGGGCTCGCATCGGGCTCTCTGCTCGGCGGGAGCCTGCTTCCCCCACTCTCTCTCGGTCTGCCTCTCTGCCTACTTGTGATCTCTGTCAAATAAATAAATAAAATCTTTTAAAAAAATAAAATAAAAAGGAAATTACATTTATATTATTTTTTTCTTGGTAACAAGAAGTCAAATTTCAAAATTTTATAATATTCGACCTTTTTTTTGACGTCTCAGTACATTTCTTTCTGATATCCGAAACATACATGCTTTTTGAGAAGACAGCAAGAGGAATAAAAGAAACAGCTATGGCCGTTCGGTGCACAGAGAAAAGTGTACACATATGGTGAATGGAATATGATACATGATTTTTGTAATCATTACCTCTTCTAACTATTGAGAAAAGTATTTTGTGAATCTGCACTATTAATAGAATTCCACTTCCAAGAGTGACAATTATGTCTGAAGACAAGAAAAAATCTGCAGAATATGTTGGCATCTGAGAGGGTGTATGGAGAACAGAGAGATAAAGGTGAGAGAGGAAGATAAACAGAGTAATTCGTTCCATCGGAACAGCTAAAACAGAGCTCAGTGACCAAGAGATCTAATCATCTGGAAGTCATCCAGGATAAATTGCCCGAGTACAGCAGTGGATGCTGTGCACAGTATCTGTTGGCTAAGGCTCAAGGAACCATTGATTTGGAATGTAGCATTTGAGGATAGCCACTAGAGGATGACAAGGTCCCAGGGATGTCTCAAAAGCACAGGTGCTTTGGAGAAGACACAGGCATACTTACTTTGGGAACTTTTTGTCAGGTGGAGTGCTTTGATCAGAAGATGGGGGAAAAGTCTTTCACTGGGAGAAGGAAGCTCTGAGGGAGTTATGGTACATAAATAGCTAGTCTGGCAACTATCACAAAGAGCCGCCTAAATAGATCTGAACTGAGTAGTCCATTATCCTCCCCGCACTCACCCAACAACAAGGTCATTGCGTTATGGTAATTTACAGAGAATTATTCAGATGTACTTCATCTTCACAATATACCTCAAAGCAATTAAAAGCAAAACACAAAACTTACTTCTTTGGATTTTAGTGGAATGATGTTTGGAAATGCAGTATGTTTCTCAAAAGTTTTAGTAGGAAAATGTAAGATGTTGAGAGAAGGAGGCTGTGGGGGCCATTGGACCTAGAAAAAAGATGGAGTGCCTGAACCGAAGGGCTTTCTTCTAGGCAAAATGGCTTCTAAAAATTGAGATAAAATTCACATGATTTTAATTCACCACAATTTTAAAGTGTACCACTTCAGTGGTATATAGTATACTCCCAATGTTGTGGAAACTTCACCACTGTTAAATTCCAGATAATTTCCACCATCTCAAAAAAAAACCCCACATCCCCATTTAGCCATCATTCCCCATTTCCTCCTCCCCTTGGCCCCTGGCAACTATTTTCTGTCTCTTTGGGTGAGCCTGTTCTCTGGATTTGCCTATTCTGGATGTTTCACACAAACAAAATCTAACAATGTGTGACTTTTTGGGACTAGCTTCCTTTACTTACCACAAGTAAAAGTTTTCACCCATGCTCTAGCATATATCAGTACTTCGTTCTTTTTTATGGCTCAATGTATCCCATCCTATAGATCTATCACATATATATTTTTTAAAATCCAGCCATTGATAAACATTTGGGTTGTTTTTACCTTCTGGCTGTTGTCAATAATGTCACTATAAATATGCACATACAAGTATTTGTTTGGATAACTGTTTATTCAATTCTTTTGGGTGACTACCTAGGCATGAACTTGCAGAGTTACATGGTAACTCTATGTTAAACTTTTGAAGGAATTGCTAAACTGTTTCCCACAGTGTGGTACCCTTTTGAGTTCCTACCAGCAATGTATGAGTTTCAATGTCTCCACATCCTCATCAACACTTACTATTTTCTATTTCTTTATTGCAACCATCCTAATGGGTGTGAAATGGTAGCTTATTGTGGTTTTGATATACTTTTCCTTAATGAATAAGTATTCTGAGCATCATTTCATGTACAATTGGCCATATGAAAACTTCTTAGGAGAAATGTCTGTTCAAGTCCTTTGCTCATTTTTAATTGGATTGTTTGACTTTTTGTTGTTGAGTTGTAAGAGTTCGTCATATTTTTCTGGATACTAAACCCTTCGAAGATACCAGATTTGCAAATATCTTCCTCCCATTGTAAGGGTAGTCATTTCACTTAATGATGTTCTTTGATGCACAAATGTTGCTAATTTTAATGAAGTCTGATTTATTTACTTTTCCTTTTGTTGCACGCGCTTTTTTGTTATATTTTATGAAACCAAAGCCTAACTAAAGTCATAAACATTTGCAACTATGTTTTCTTCTATGACTCTTTTGGTTTTAGCTCACATATTTGGGTTTTGTAACTACTTTGTGTTAATTTTTCTATATAGTGTGAGGTAGAGACCCAAATTCATTCTTCTACACATAGATATCCAGTTGTTCCCACACCATTTGCAGAAAATACTATTTTTCCCCATTGAACAGTCTTGGCAGGTCACAAATCAATTGCCCATTGATGATCTTCTTCTGGATTCTTAATTATATTCCATTGACCCAAATGTCTATACTTATGTCAGTATCATGTTTTTATTATTGTAGGCTTATACTAAGTTTGAGATCAGGAAGTGTACATTCTTCCACTTGTTCTTTTTCAAAATTGGTTTAGTTATTCAGGATTTCTTAAAATTCCATATGAATTTAGAATTAGCTTGTCTATTTCTATAAAAAATGCTGTTAGGATTTTGATAGTGATAAAAAAAGAATTTTGATAAGGATTGCATTGAGTGTAGATAGATTTGAAGAATATTGCCATCTTAATAATATTAAGGTTTTTGTCCATGAAAATAAGATGTGTTTCTATTTTTGGGGTCTCTTAAATTCTTTCAACTATACTTTGTAGTTTTCAATGTACAAGTCTGCAATTCCTTATTAAAGTTTACTTCTATGTATTTTATTCTTTGTAATGCTGTTATAAATTGAATTGCTTTCTCAATTCCATTTTTGAGCTTTTTATTGCTAGCATATAGAAATACAATTATTTTGTATATTGAGTTTGTATACTACAACCTTGTGAAACTCATTTCTTTGCTTTAAGTGTGTGTGTGTGTGTGTGTGTGTGTGTGTGTGTGTGTGTGTGTATTCTTTAGATTTGTCTATATATAAGATCAAGTCCACTAGGAACAGAGGTACTTTTACTTCTTCCTCTCCAATCTAGATGCCTTTTATTTATTTTTTTCTTACTTAGTTACCCCGGCTAAAACCCTATAGTACAATGTTTGAATACAAAAGGAAAATACAAACTCCTGACCATGGAAAAATTTTCAGTCTCACCATTGTTTTTTAATTATGGGCCTTTTGTGAATGCTCTTTAACAGGTTGAGAAAGCTTCCTTTTATTTCTTCTTTGTGGAGTGTTTTATCATGAAAGGGCACTAAATTTTGACAAATCCTTTTTGTTTGTGTGTTAATGAGATGATGATGTGTCTTCCCCTTTATCCTATTGACATGGCATATCACATCTCTTGAATTCAGGAGACAACACTTGGTCATAATGTATAAGTCTTTAAAAATGCTACCGGATTTAGTTTGCTAATATCTTGTTGAAGATTTGTGCAATTATATTCATAAGAGATATTGGCAGTGATTTTTCCTTATGATGTCTTGTCTGGCTTCTGCATCTTTCCTAAATTTAACAGTTTGTATGTCACATGTGACTCTCTTATTTTGGTCTAGCTAAGGTTCATAAATTTTGTCAGTCTTTTCAAAGTCCTAACTTTGTTGAATTTGTTGATTTTCTTTATTGCTTTTTTATTCCCCATTTCCTTTATCACTGCCTTCTAGAGTCCATGATTTCTGTGGCAAAATCAGATTATTCTCTTACTGAGGACTCCTCCCTTGTATGTGACAAGTTGCTTCTCTCTTGCTGTTTACAAGATTCTCTCTTTGTATTTGCTTTTCAATAGTTTCAGTATGATGTATTTTTGTTTCCCACCATTACCTCTTTAAATATTCATTCTGACCCCATTTTTTCTCTCTTCTTCTGAGACCCATTCTATCCATGTTGATAGGTTTGATGGTATCTCACTTAGGCTCTGTTCATTTTTCTTCATTCTTTTTTTTTTTTTTTTTTTTTTTTTTTTTTTTCTGTTACTCAGACTGGACAATCTCAACTGACAAATCTTCAAGCGCACTGAATCTTTCCTCTGTTCACTTCTGCTACTGAGACTTTCTAGCAAGTTTTTAATCTTGATTATTTTACTTTTCAATTCCAGATTCTCCAATTTGGCTCCTTTCTATAATTTCTATCTCTTTATTGATATTCAATACTTAGTGAAACACACTCAGGATCTCCTTTAGTTCTTTAGCCATGGTTTCCTTTATCTATTTGAACAAATTTAAATTAGGTGACAAAGTCTTTATGTATTAAGTTCAATATTTGGGCTTCCTCAGAGACAATTTCTACTAATTTCTCTTTTCTTATGTATTGGCTATTTCTTGTTGTTTCTTCATATGCTTCATAATCATTTTTTTGAAAACTGGACATCTAAAATATTATTATGTAGCAACTCTGAAAATCCAATTCTCTCTCCTCCCCAGGAATGTCTTCTGCTACTTATAATAGTTGGGTTTTTTTTGTTTGTTTGTTCGGTTATTTTTTCCTGACCTAATTTTGTAGTCTGTATTGTTTGTCCTGTTTTGCCACTGAAGTCTCTCTTCTGTTAGTTTACTCATCAGCTAGTGATTGGGCAGTATTTCCAGATCCATTCTGTGTGTGTTGGGGCATGCCTTTAACATACAACTGGGCAATGTGAATTCTGCCTTAGCTTTCATTTCCAGCTTGAAGGTCAGTCAGAAATGAGAGCTGAGAGCCTTCTCAGGTTTTTTTGAATGTGCGGATGGCCTTATAGGTCCCCAGGAATATGTCAGAGTTTTTAAAAGCCCTTATTCCCCCAAAGAATCTGACTCCTCAGACTTCCTTCAAAGTTCTTTTGTTAGTCTTTTTTGGCCTCAACTTTCATGGACTGCCCCAAGCAGCAATAACTAATATATTTGCCTACAAATATTTCTGACAAACACTGCCCTTTTAGCCAGTCCTCCAGGGAGCTATCATACAAGTCAAAACAAACAATTCTTTACAAATGAGATCCATTCTGCTCTCTCCAGTACTGGAATCTTCACTGGAAATAGGGACTGTTATCTTCAAGGCCACTGCCGAGGTGTTGAGTAGGGGATAGGACCAGAATAAGTTAAAACACCACAATGCCCTGTGTTCTTACAGAGATACAACTTTTTTTTTTTCTGAATTAATATTCTGTTGGTTGCTGCAAGCTATTGGTTAGATTCCAGATTTCTGGGAATGTTGATTGATAGTTTTTGCCAGGACTTTTGTTGTTTTTATGGAAGGACGGACTTTTGAATTCCTTACCCCATCATTTTTTCTGGCATCCTCTAAGCAAAATCTCTACACATGTCTGAACCAACCAAAGGTTTCTGTGAGCTATTAAGATTTTTATTTATTTGCTTGGCTAACATTCTAACATATTGTTTTGTGTTTTCACAAAGAGAAAGGTAAACTTTTAGTAGGATTACAGAGGAAGAAAGAATTGTGTTCTGTGAATTCATTTTCTTACTCAGGTACTCACATTGCCAACCCTATGCTAGAATCCCACTGCAGACCTCTAATCTATCCAGACATATTTCTCCAGAGAAAACCCAAGCTCTTAAATTATTTTTCCTTCCATATTTTTAAAAAATATTTTATTTATTTTAGAGAGAGAGACTGAGCATGATGGGGGGGAGGGGCAGAGGGCGATGAAAGAGAAAATATCAAGCAGACTTCACACTGAGTGCAGAGCCTGACATGAGGCTCTCTCTCACAACCCTGAGATCGTGACCTGAGCCAACATCAACATCAAGCCAACATCAAGTTGCTTAACCAAATGAGCCACTCAGGTGACCCTTTTCCTCCTTTGTATAAGTGTATATTCTACCTTCTATTATTCTGGTTAACATATTGAATAAAGTACATCTAATTCTGAGTGATCCTATTTCTCGAAATGAGATTACACTGTTTCTAAAAGTTCAAGGTAGTTACTCTTCCCTAGACTTTCTGCACATTTTTAGCTTTTTCAAGATGGTAATGACCATTAGCTGAATCAACATAAGTGCAATATATAGGTATTACATTTAGATAACATTGACAAATCTAGTGCCTACCAAAAAAGGAGATATTCTTCAAATAGACTACTTATTAAATGGAAGACCCCTGATAAGTTACTTAATTTACATGTGTCTCTAGCTAATTATCTGCATAATAGGGTGTTGCAAGTGGCAGAAAAATATTAGTTATCTAGCCCAGTCCTTGTAACCCCTTGTTCGTCAGTTGCAAAACCACAATATTATTTGAATTAGTCATGTACCCAAATAAAGACTATTTCCTAGTCACCTGAGAACAGTTGGCTCCCCAAGTATTACCAACATAAAAATAGAAGATAGATAGATACATAAATAGATGGTGTAATACCGAATTTATTGCTTATTATGATTTATTGCATTACTATTTTTCAAGCTCATCTTACTTTATTGGTCTACTTAGGCTTAAAAAATAACTCAAATCTTGCCTCATGAAACATTTTTCTCTGAGTATCTCAGTTTCCAGTTATGTTCTCCTATATGTCCTGTCCATTTAGCTTATTTCAAGGCATGCATCAAAATTCTATTTTAAAATACAAGTTATATAAATGTTTATATTGTTGTTATTGTCATTGTTGGCCTTCTCATTACATCACAAATTTCTGAAGACAGAGACTATAGTATGGTAGAGCTTTTAGTTCCCTGAACTAAAAACTATTTTGTTCACAGGAGGTATTTCTTCGATGATACAAGGGGAAAGAATTTACCTTTATTTAGTCCTATTTAGGACTAATAGGCTCTGTGCTTATACCAACTGATTAAACGGATTGATTAGTGGAGAGGGGCTGTAGGTAATCTTCATGTTAATCATATAATTGAAACTGAATTTGAACTAGGCAGTGCAGCCAGTGTTGCCATGGATTGTCCAGGTTTGGTTTGCCCGTGACAACCCAGAAGCCCACCAGGAGGACTAGCAAAGTGGAACGCAAGAAGGCACTAAGCACATGGGGACTATGTAAAAAGCACTCCACAACCAGCTCAAGGCATGTGTGAGTCTTGCACAGTTGATGAATGGTGGGGAGATGTCAGAAGTCTGGGCATGATCACTGATGGGGTGAACAACAGGCAAGGAGCTTAAAAGTTACCAGTTAGATCAGACGGCTCTGGGGATCTGGGAAAGGAGTTCATACGTTTATCTAAGTGTGATGGGAACTGGCTGATGTGTTTTTAAAAAGCCAATACCAATCTCACTTTCATTTTTAAAAAGCACCTGCACAGCAACGTGAGGAAGTGTCGTAGGTGGTTACGGGCCCCTCTAACAAGATGCCATCGACTCGTTCACATCGAGTAGTTTACAAACAAGCCCTAGGTCAAAGTGAGGGCACATTCAGTGTCTGGTGAGGGGCAGCCTCACAGATGGTGCTTTCCTCTGTTTCCTAGCATGGCAGAAGAGGCCAGAGATCTCTGTGGGATCTCTTTTATGAGAACACTAATCAAAAGCCCCATCTCCTATCACAATCACCTTGGGGGCTAGAATTTCAACATATGACTTTTGAGGAGATAAAAGCACTCAGTCCAAGCAGTGGTCATTTAAAGTAGCATCAAACCTTAGTGGTTTTCCCCTACTTCCTAAAGAGAAAAAAACAACACCCGTAAATTCACAGAACCAGTGACAGGCAGGGCTCTAATTTGACTTCAAGTATGTTTAATCTGAAGCCTCTGATCTCTGATAAGATGGGTTTTCATACTCTCCTCAACTGATGGCACTTTATCATTCAACTTCAAGATAAAGATGGAGTTTGTCATAATAACACTGGAAATGACCCCCAACTCAAGAGACAAAAATGTGCTCAATGGATTGTGAGTTCCAGGTTGTCCCGCTGATTGGTAAGGAATCCGGTGGCATGCACCTAGTAACCTGGGAAACAGGACCCATCTTATCCCATGATCTGAAAATCCACCGTTCAGTAATGAAATGCTTATCCCACTGAGCTGATATTTAACTACAAGCAAAAGGGAGCCAAACCTAAATTTTCATGGAACATCTCTAATGCCCATAAATATTTAAGGAAGGAATATATTTCCTGTTTTTGTTCTTGAAACATCTTTTCATATTCCCATTTAACATGGTTGTCTTGTGGTAGTTCCTGTAGATAAAATACCAGTGAATTTGTTAGTAAAACCGTGTGCCTTAATAGTATTAATGCCACCTGGGGAAAAGATATTCAGTGTGTGCTTTACAGCGTTCAGCTTACCTTAACTTCTGAACACAATTTCTGTGACACTGATGCATTTGGAACTAATACGTTTATATTACTAAAAAGTCACTTCAGAATATGATTTTCTCTTTAAGAGACTCTCAGGGAAAACAGAAGGTAAAGATGCCCAGGAAAAAAGAGAGAAGTGTCTAGAAAACAAGATTAGCCTTCCTTACTTGATTCTTTACTAAAGAGAACTGAGCTATGTTTTAGCACTGACACTTATAGAGAATCCCACCTTTCTTTGCCTTTATAAACTCTAGAAGCAAGGGCCACAGGGATTTCTGCTCTTTCTTTTTCTTATGGTTCCATTGTGTTGCTGCACATATGGGAAGTGACCTAATGGTAATGTAACTGATAGGTTTGGCACCCCTCATACAACCTAATAGGTGGTTCAGGGGAAATGCCCTAAATTCTTTCCTAGAGATATTAGATAAAATGCACCCTTTTGATTAACTGCAGGTGATTTTTATCTATTTCCTCAGTGTACATTAATGTGAAAAGCAAAAACCAATAGTCCTATAGAAGGCAGGCACATCACGTTCACATATTTTGCTGCTTGAATCATCACATGGCATGGGGGTTAATGGCAAGTACAATTCTTCTAGTTAAAGGAACATTCAGGGTCACCATTAACGCCAATACTCCTTTAGCAGACCCAGTGACTGCTTTTAAAGATGAGGTGTAGTAGATGCTTTCATCTAAATTCATTTTCTTTCAGATAAGTCCCCCATCTTATTTTAGGATATTTATTTTAAGTAAATGAGAAACACAAAATGTCAAACTTAATACTCAATCTTTTCAATAGAAAAGTCTTGCCCACTTATGGACTATATAGTGTATAGTTTCCAAGTACAGAGTATAGAATTATTAATCAATGGCATGTTAGAGAACATTGGTAGGTAAAAAAACATTTTCCAAATTTTCTATGTCATTCTCTAATCATAAATAAACTTGTCCTTAAACTTGATAAAAAATTTCTTATTAATTACATTTGTCAACTCAAGTTTGGCTTTAATTTGTCCAGGGGTGTAAGAAAGTTCATCTGGTATATTTCCTTAGCATGTTCTGTTAGGTCAGGCATGTTCTCTCTTCTTAGATCAATTCATAATAAATGTATAATAATAAAAATAAAATGTTTATTATTATTATTATTAATAAAATTAGTTTATTTTATTAAATTAAATAAATTTTAAAAATTATTTTAATAAAAATAAAATGTTTATTATTGTTCCACACAATAATGAAACCCATAATATGAGAATATGTGTATAACCCATGCTTCATCAGGTAAAGTCCAAAAAATCACATTTGTTTCACTAACGAACATAATATGATTTTGCTTCCTAAGATAATCTCACTTATTTGGAAGTGTTAGTCATAAAACTCAGAGATAGCTGCTCTTGAGTTGAAGACACCACCATAACTCAGAAGCACCACCCTGAAGCTAGAGAATATCACAGAATCATCGAATGCTGGTTGGTTAATTTGAAGCAGGTGTTGCTTAAGCCAGAGCCTCCAAGGATGAGAGCTGGCAGGCCCAGCTTTCTGTGCCATCACCCACAGGATGGGAGCATCAGAGAGCGATCTTGACACTGCCATGGAAACCTGATGCACAGGATGGTACTGGTTCCATAAACCTCAAGGAGGGAGATGTGGAGCAGGAGTTATCCCCACATGGATGGAGCAGGCAAGGGCAGGCAGTGATGAAGGGACAAAGTTGTCAAAGAACAGCACCCGATTTTCTGTTTGGTGAGCTTGGTCGTAAAGACATTAAACAAGGGATAAAATGCAGGAGGAAGAGCAGGGACAAAGCCACCACCACCGGAGAAATCAAGGAAGACGTAAGAAATATGAGAGTGGAAGAGATAAGACAGCACTGGAAATGCTGCAGTGCAGCTGACATGACCCATGATATTTAAAACTACGGGGCTGATGAAATCACCCGGGAAGGGCGTAGAGAGACATGTGGCGGCTTGAAACTAAGCTGAACTATTGCTAGCACATAGATATGTCTGGGAACCTTCAAGATGAAGTAGTGTGGGGCAGGTCTGTTAGGGTCTGTTGGCAAAGAGGACTTGAAAAGAATACAGCAAAGCGCCTGTTCTGAGCGAATACCACACTCCCAGGGGCAATTTATAGTTAAGACCTGGTCCTTTGACTTGAGCCGTCTATGCTTCACAAACAAACACAACCAGCAGGAGAGAGGGGACGAGGGAGAACACAGGGTCTCAAGGGGAGTGTGCCTTCAGTGTGGCCAAAGAGCAAAGATGAGGCCCTGCTCAAGTGGAAAAGACAGAGGCTGTGGGCTGGGAAAAAGAGCAAAAGTGTAAGACTTCAGAGCTATCGTGGATTCATTTGAACCCAAAGTGCTTCGTGTGGTTCTAAGAGAGATTAATGGAAGCTGAAGGAAACTGAAATTCCTTTGATTTGAAGAGATCAAGGAACTGAAAATTAGAATATGAGCTGCTTATTCACATAAATGTTAAAATCATGTAGCTAATCCAGAGTTCATATAAAGGATGAAACTGTGAATTGGGTATGCAAATCATTAATTAATGTGGCCCTCCTTCGGAAATAGTATATTGCAGTGAGCATAAGAAATACTGCCTGAGGGGTGCCTGGGTGGCTCAGGCTCAGTGGTTTAAAGCCTCTGCCTTTGGCTCAGGTCATGGTCCCAGGGTCCTGCGATCGAGCCCCACATCGTGCTCTCTGCTCCATGGGGAGCCTGCTTCCTCCTCTCTCTCTGCCTCCTCTCCGCCTACTTGTGATCTCTGTCAAATAAATAAATGAAATCTTTAAAAAAAAAAAAAAAAGAAAGAAAGACTGCCTGATTGTGTGGGATTTACCACTAATCATACGAGTAATGGTCTAGAACTGTGCTATCCAGCACAGTGGCCACGAGTGTCATGTTCCTACCAAATACTTGAATTATAGCCAGTCCAAATTTAGATGTGCTGTGACTGTAAAATACACACTAACTACTGGAGACAGTACAATAAAAGGTTATAAAATAAATATCCAATTAATAAGTTTATATTAATTTCAGGTTGACATAAGAATATTTCAGATATATTAGTTAAAATAAAATAATTATTAAAATTAATTTCACCTTGTTCTTTTACTTGTTTTATTTTTTTCCTTATTTCTTAATTTATTTTGAATTTTAAAATCACAAATGATGTTGAACATTTTCAAATGATTTTTTGCATCTATTGCAAAGTTTACATAATTTTTAAAAATTGAAATGGTTAATTGGTGAATGACATACATTGATTTTCAATTATAGGACCAAAACTGCACTCCTACATAAATCCCAGGGGGTCCTGATAGAATATTTTTTTTTACATTCTCTTGGATTTGATTTGGTAACATATTCTTTTTTTTTAAATATTTTATTTATTTATTTACAGACAGAGATCACAAGTAGGCAGAGAAGCAGGCAGAGGGGCAGGGGAAGCAGGCTCCCTGCTGAGCAGAGAGCCCGATGCGGGGCTCGATCCCAGGACCCTGGGATCACCACCTGAGCCGAAGGCAGAGGCTTTAACCCACTGAGCCACCCAGGCGCCCCTGATTTGGTAACATATTCTTAAAGATTTTGCATCTGTGTGTATGAGGGATATTGGCCTCTAGTGTTTTTTTTTTTAAATAATACACATGATTGTGGCATCAGAGAAAAGTTGAGATTAGTGATTTGAGAAGTTTGTTTTAAGCTATCTATATTAATATATTCAACATGAAATTCTAGTAGACAGCCGTTGTTGTTCTGTTTTGTTTTCTCATTCTGACATGTCTTTTATTTCTACATTGTCAGTTTATATCTTTAAACATTTTAAAATTTTTGTGTCACTTCCTTCTATCTTCCCAGTTTCTGATGAGAAATCTACTGTCATTCAAATCGTTGTACCTTTATTTTTCTTGGGCCTCTTTCTTTCTTCCTTCCTTCCTTCCTTCCTTTCTTCTTTGACTTGTTTTAAAAGATGGCACAAGAAAATATAAAATCACTTTTGTGGTTTACATTTGTACATTTGTAGCTGATGTTATGTTTCTATGGACAGGGCTAATCAAGAAGTTTAAATGATTTGAGGTAATTATGCTATTCTTTCTTGCAACCGAGTGCTGACACATGGAAAAAAATAGAGCTAGTTTATTGTCATGACTGTGATACGTAGCTATATGTATAGTAAGAAAAGATGAAGTCATTAAGAAGTAGGTGCAAAGTGATTAGATCAGAATATCAGAGAGGAGTTTCCTTCCCAGGTTCTGGGTTTGGGTTGCTAAGGGATTAATAATAATCTGATGGTGAAACTACAGTTCACACTCTTCTACTGACCCCCATTTCTGCTTCTCTGTTCTCCAATTAAGTTCCTACTTCAATTCTTTCATTCTTGAGAAGAGATGTCAAACTAGGTCGCCGATCATATTATAGGTAATTTTATATATTAACTTGATTAACTAAAGAATTTTAAAAATAATATATATTACTACATATACATCCCCCAATTAATCTGATGAAATAGAATTCATGTGTCTGATGTGGGACTTTAGCTGCTTTTAAGCTGCAACCTCCAGTACAACCAGTATTTAAACAATACTCCCACAATGACCATTCATGGCTCCCATTCACAAAAGACAGAACACGGCTCCTTTTCCAATCATGCTAGCTTGTTTTCTCTTCACATGTCTTTTTCCATAATAAAATCAAAAGGATGGTTTCTAAAAATAATAATTTCAAAGAACAGTTTTTGAAACAGTCACCTTTTTCCCTGTGGTGACATAATTAACCTTTAGAAATGAATATTGATAAAACAAGTAACGCTAAGAATGTTAAGTGATATGTAACATCAATTTAAGAGCAGGCCCAGGAGGACAAGGGGCCAAAGAGAAAACAGGGGTAGTAAAACAATATGAAGCTAAGGAAAACCTTCACCAATAGCACATAATTTCATCATTGCTAGAGGTAGGCCAAATGTTTGGCAATGAGCTTTAATAGTCAACAGAGATAAGAGGAAACAGGATCTCGGGAAATAGTCATAGTGACCACGAGAGAAGAATCAACCAGTTACTTTGGCACACTATGTATTTTCCTAATAGTGAGCCTGAGGGGGAAAAAAAAAAAAGTCCTGATGTGGTTTTCAAAAATAACAAATGAGGGTCACTTGGGTGGCTAAGTCAGTTTAGCCTTTGGCTCAGGTGTTGATCCCAGGGTCTGGGGATCAAGTTCTACATAGGGCACTCCGCTCAGTGGGGAGTCAGCTGTCCTTCTTCCTCTGCCCACCCTCACTGTTCATGCTCTCTCTCAAATAAATAAACAAAATCTTTAAAACAAAACAAAGAAAAAAAAAAAAGAACAAATGAGGTGATATCACTTATGGAGTCCAAGAGAGAAGTAAATTTTAAAAAATCTGTACTATCTATATTCATGTATGCACACACACACAGTCCCTTTATTGATCCTTTTTTACCCTTACTAGCCCCACAAATAATTCTCTGTCCAACTTTCCCTCTTACATATTAATGTTGAGTCAGTCTTATCACATATTTTCCCATTAAAAATTAACTTTCCAGTATATGTGCTGCCCAAGTGAGCACTAAAAATTAACTTTCTAGACTAACTTTTCAGCAAACCAATCTCTCTAAGTAACTCACCTAATAAATGGAATATTTCCCGGAAACAGTGTGTGATAAGGGGTTACAATGTTAACTCTTCTAAGAACTGTGTGTAACTTAATGGCTTCTGGTCATATGCAAGCCAGAGATTTTTAACATTTTCATTTTTTTTTTTTTTAAGGAAGAAACTGTTTCTTGGATTTATTTTCCAAAAAGAAAGCTTAAGTGGAACTCTGATAGATCAAATGGACACAGAAGGAGCTGTCCAGGTTGACATACTGGACATCTGGAGTCTAGCCTGCCTTAGCTGGGCTTTTGGCCCTCCACGGTGGCTGAGAGCCAGCAGCACACCAGCAACCTAGAAAGCAGTTTCAGCACCACTGCCTTCCATAAAAGAGATGCCAAATCCTTGTGGTAGTAGTGGTGGGGATGTTTGAGGGCTCGTCAGCCCTTCAATTCTCTCCATCCAGAGAGCTGTTACTCTGCCTCTGACGAGAAGCACCCCTCACTCCCATGTTATATAAACTGTCTCAGAAACATCAAGTCCACACTAAAACCTGCACACAGATGTTTATAGCAGTTTGATTTATAATTACCAAAACTTAGAGGCAACCAAAATGCCTTTCAGTATGTGAATGCATAAATAAACTGTGGTATATCCAGACAATGGAATATTATTCAGTGCTAAAAAGAAATAAGCTATTGGGGCGCCTGGGTGGCTCAGTGGGTTAAAGCCTCTGCCTTCGGCTCAGGTCATGATCTCAGGGTCCTGGGATCGAGCCCCACATCAGGTTCTCTGCTCAGCAGAGAGCCTGCTTCCTCCTCTCTCTCTGCCTGCCTCTCTGCCTACTTGTGATCTCTCTCTGTCAAATAAATAAATAAAATCTTAAAAAAAAAAAAAAGAAAGAAGCTATCAAACCATGAAGTCATGGTGGCAACTTAAATGCATACCACTAAGTGAAAGAGCCAGTCAGAATTATTATATGCTTCCAACTATAGGACATTCTGGAAAAAAGCAAAACTATGTAGACACTAAAAATATCAGTGGCTGACAGGGACTGGGAGAGGAGAAAGATGAACAGGCAAAGCACAGAGGATTCTAAAGTCAGTGAAAATACTCTGTATAATGCCGGCTCTATGTCATCATGCATTTGTCCAAACCCATGCAATGTACACAATCAAGAGTAAACCTTAAAGTAAACTATGGACTTTGAGTGATTATGATGTATCAGTGTAGGTTTATCCTTGGCAAAGTCTTAACATTCTGATGAATGAAACTGGTAACGGCGGAGGTGGGGGGCATGCATGTTGTTACAAAATTGAAGTCTTTTTAAAAAATGTTCATTGACAACAACTCCTACTGCATATGGGCATGACTGAAACGTGTTTGGGATTTGTTGGAGTGAGGGTTTAGGTTATACCACCTGGTAATGAATCCTGACCAGCTGGGTTGCTACCTAAAGGCAAAGCAAACATGAAATGCAGAGGGAAGGAGGAAGTTATAAATGATGATCATGACTTATAATGTATTGCAGAAATGACAACCATTAATTTTTTTTTTGGTTCTGTTATATGCCAATTTATTTTTTTACTCTATCTTGTGACTTTAGTATTTTATCTAAGATAGGTCATTGGTAGGTAATTTTGCAATTTAGTCCTTAACTATGAAGTAGTAAGTAGTGATTGTAACTGAAGTGTAAGAACAATTAGAAATCCAAAACCACAAAACACACTTTTAAATTCTGCAAACTAAATAAGAATTATAGACTCAATCTGATATCATCTTTAATAGAATTATACACTGGGCAGCAATCATTATGAATTGTGAGGAACAAGAAAGTCAGTGTAATCTAGTTCACTTTTATAATAAAATGAAGCACCCACAGGGCTTGAGCAATAGTGATAAATTTGATAATTCTAGACATAGCCATTCACAATGGCCATATTTCTACATCATATACTATAGCCTCTGTAAAATGAGAAAAAATGTAGTAACAGTTTACTTCAGAACTTTCCCAAGGGTCAGATTAGCTTCATGAAATATTGAGTAAAACACAGGTAGATCTGTATATAATGTGGATGTGGTCTATTCTGAGATATCTCAACAAATGAATCTTGAATGATTAATCCTTAGATTCTTAATTTTGTTTTTTGTTGTTGTTATTGTCAAGATTTTTCCTTCAAATCATTAGCAATAAAAAATGTTTCCTTAAAAAATACCTAGCCCCACAGAAGGAATTTAGAGGAAAAGGGTCATCAATGTTTCCTCGTGTTAATTTTGAGACTACCTTTCTCATAACCCAGCTACAGAATAGTGTTAAAAAGAAAGCCTGAAAGGGGTGCCTGGGTGGCTCAGTAGGTTAAAGCCTCTGCCTTTGGCTCAGGGTCCTGGGATCAAGCCCGGCATCAGACTCTGCTCAATGGGGAGCCTGCTTCCCCGCCCCCCTCTCTCTGCCTCTCTGCCTACTTGTGATCTCTGTTGAGTAAATAAATAAAATCTTAAAAAAAAAAAGAAAGCCTGAGATGGTCATACTTTTATGTTCTCCTACCTTTTAATTATAGAAAATACTGTATACACACAAAGTAAACAGAACAACATAAAGAATCTCCAGCTATCATCACACAGTTTCAATAATTACAAATATTCTGCCATTTTCATGTATCTATACCTTGACTGATTTCCCACTCAATAATATTAACAACAATAATGACAATGACAACTATTTTATGGGTAAGAATGATTATTACTATTATTATCATAGGTCTTCATTTGAAGTATAAATTTCATACACTAAAAGGCATTGAAATTTCAGTCAAAAAAATTCTGACGAATGGATACAGCTATGTAACCTGAACTCATCATGATATAGAACATTTCCATCTCCCCAAAAAATGTCCTTGTTTCTCTTCACAATTATAATTCCCTCACCCCTCAAGGCCACTGTTCTGGTTTTTCTCCTTAGTTTATTCTGTTATAGAATTTCATATAAACATAATCACAGAATTTGTTTTTTCAAAATATTTTACACCAACATCTTTTCTTCAAAGTATGCCTAAGGCGATCATTCATGCTGTTCACCTATCAGTAGTTCATTTTACTGCTAAGTAGAATTCCACTGTATGGTTACATTGTAATTTATTCACTCTTTTATTTACAAATGACTTCCTAATTACTCTTTTAATTCTTTTTGTGACCTATGCATTATTTTGAAGTGTGTTTTTTTTTAATTTCTAAATATTTTGGGCTTTTCTACTTTTTAAGATATTGATTGTTAATGATTTCTAACCTCTTTCATCATAGAACATACCCTATAATATTTTCAGTCTTTTGAAATTTGTGCATTGAGACATTTTTAGGACCCAGTATATGGTCTATCTTGGTGAATGTTCCATGTTCACTTGAAAAGAATGTCTATTCTGCAATTGTTGGCAATATTGGTATATAAAGGCCAATATGATTAATTGTGTCTATTAGGCCAACATGATTAATGGTGCCATTCATATCTTGTATATCATTACTGATTATTTTGGTCTACTTGTTCTACTGAAAAGGTTGGTATTGTGGTCTCCAACAATACTTGCGGGTTTGTCTATTTTTATTTTGTCCTCTCAGTTTTTCTTTCATGTATTCTGAAGCTCTGTTACTAGGTTATATGTATTTATAATTTTTATGCTTTCCTGATGCACTAATACTCTTATCATTTTCAATGCCCCTCTTTGCATTTTGCAAAATTTTCTGTCTAAAAGTTGATTTTCCCCAACATACAAATCAGCCATTCCAACTTTTTATTATTACAGTCTGAATCACATATCTTGTTTTTGAATTCTAACTCTCAACCTGTTAGTATTTTTATAATTAACGTATGTCGCTTAAAGACTATATAGTTGGGTCTTGCTTCATTAATTGGTTTATAAATCTTTGCCTTTTATTTGTAGCATTTTGTCATTTATATTTAATGTAATTATTAATAAGATTTCATTTAGGTCTGCCATTTTACTATGTTTTCATTTGGTCTTAGTGGTATTTCTTGTTCCTTTGTTCCTCATTTTCTAGCTTTTTATGGGATAATTCCTTTTTTTTTAGTATTTCACTTTGATTTCTCTATTAGCATTTCAGGGATTTGTGTTATTTTTAAAGTTACTCTAAAATTTATAATATACATATTTAAATGGACACAATCTACTTACTGTTAATTCTGTACTATTTCACATAAAATAATCTTATTATATATAGCAATATTTTCATTTGTTCTTTGTGCCATTGCTTTTTTTTTAATTTTTTATTTTTTTTATTTAAGCTTTTTTTATTTAAACATATAATGTAACCCCACGACCCTCTCCCAACCTCTCTCCCCCCCGACCCCCCTCAGTTTGTTTTATGACATTAAGAGTCTCTTTTGGTTTGTCTCCCTCCCGATCCCATCTTGTTTCATTTTTTCTTTTCCTACCACCTTAACCCCCACCCCCGTTGCATCTCCACTTCCTCATATCAGGGAGATCATGTGATAGTTGTCTTTCTCCAGTTGACTTATTTCGCTAAGCATAATACGCTCTAGTTCCATCCATGTCGTCACAAATGGTAAGATTTCATTTCTTTTGATGGCTGCACAGTATTCCATAGTATATATATACCACCTCTTCTTTATCCATTCATCTGTTGACAGACATCTAGGTTCTTTCCATAACTTGGCTATTGTGGACATTGCTGCTATAAACATTCGGGTACACGTGCCCCTTTGGATCACTACGTTTGTATCTTTAGGATAGATACCCAGTAGTGCAATTGCTGGGTCATAAGGTAGCTCTATTTTCAATTTTTTGAGGAACCTCCATGCTGTTTTCCAGAGTGGTTGCACCAGCTTGCATTCCCACCAACAGTGTAGGAGGGTTCCCCTTTCTCCACATCCTCGCCAGCATCTGTCATTTCCTGACTTGTTCATTTTAGCCATTCTGACTGGTGTGAGGTGGTATCTCATTGTGGTTTTGATTTGTATTTCCCTGATGCCCAGTGATGTGGAGCACTTTTTCATGTGTCTGTTGGCCATCTGGATGTCTTCTTTGCAGAAATGTCTGTTCATGTCCTCTGCCCATTTCTTGATTGGATTATTTGTTCTTTGGGTGTTGAGTTTGCTAAGCTCTTTGTAGATTTTGGATACTAGCCCTTTATCTGATAGGTCATTTGCAAATATCTTCTCCCATTCTGTCAGTTGTCTTTTGGTTTTGTTGACTTTTTCCTTTGCTGTGCAAAAGCTTTTGATCTTGATGAAGTCCCGATAGGTCATTTTTCCCCTTGCTTCCCTTGCCTTTGGCGTTGTTCCTAGGAAGAAGTTGCTGCGGCTGAGGTCGAAGAGGTTGCTGCCTGTGTTCTCCTCAAGGATTTGGATGGATTCCTTTCTCACGTTGAGGTCCTTCATCCATTTTGAGTCTATTTTCGTGTGTGGTGTAAGGAAATGGTCCAATTTCATTTTTCTGCATGTGGCTGTCCAATTTTCCCAACACCATTTGTTGAAGAGGCTGTCTTTTTTCCATTGGATATTCTTTCCTGCTTTGTCGAAGATTAGTTGACCATAGAGTTGAGGGTCTATTTCTGGGCTCTCTATTCTGTTCCATTGATCTATGTGTCTGTTTTTGTGCCAGTACCATACTGTCTTGATGATGACAGCTTTGTAGTAGAGCTTGAAGTCTGGAATTGTGATGCCACCAACTTTGGCTTTCTTTTTTAATGTTCCTTTGGCTATTCGAGGTCTTTTCTGGTTCCATATAAATTTTAGGATTATTTGTTCCATTTCTTTGAAAAAATTGGATGGGATTTTGATAGGCATTGCATTAAATGTGTAGATAGCTTTAGGTAGCATAGACATTTTCACAATATTTATTCTTCCAATCCATGAGCATGGAACATTTTTCCATTTCTTTGTGTCTTCCTCAATTTCTTTCATGAGTACTTTATAGTTCTCTGAGTATAGATTCTTTACCTCTTTGGTGAGGTTTATTCCTAAGTATCTTATGGTTTTGGGTGTAACTGTAAATGGGATTGACTCCTTAATTTCTCTTTCTTCTGTCTTGTTGTTGGTGTAAAGAAATGCAACTGATTTCTGTGCATTGATTTTATATCCTGACACTTTACTGAATTCCTGTACAAGCTCTAGCAGTTTTGGAGTGGAGCCTTTTGGGTTTTCCACATATAGTATCATATCATCTGCAAAGAGCGATAGTTTGACTTCTTCTTTGCCGATTTGGATGCCTTTAATTTCTTTTTGTTGTCTGATTGCTGAGGCTAGGACTTCTAGTACTATGTTGAATAGCAGTGGTGATAGTGGACATCCCTGCCGTGTTCCTGACCTTAACGGAAAAGCTCTCAGTTTTTCTCCATTGAGAATGATACTTGCCGTGGGTTTTTCATAGATGGCTTTGATAATATTGAGGTATGTGCCTTCTATCCCTACACTTTGAAGAGTTTTGATTAGGAAGGGATGTTGCACTTTATCAAATGCTTTTTCAGCATCTATTGAGAGTATCATATGGTTCTTGTTCTTTCTTTTGTTAATGTACTGTATCACATTGATTGATTTGCGGATGTTGAACCAACCCTGCTGCCCTGGAATAAATCCCACTTGGTCGTGGTGAATAATCCTTTTAATGTACTGTTGGATCCTATTGGCTAGTATTTTGGTGAGAATTTTCGCATCTATGTTCATCAAGGATATTGGTCTGTAATTCTCTTTTTTGATGGGATCCTTGTCTGGTTTGGGGATCAAGGTGATGCTGGCCTCATAAAATGAGTTTGGAAGTTTTCCTTCCATTTCTATTTTTTGGAACAGTTTCAGGAGAATAGGAATTAATTCTTCTTTAAATGTTTGGTAGAATTCCCCTGGAAAGCCATCTGGCCCTGGGCTTTTGTTTGTTTGGAGATTTTGGATGACTGTTTCAATCTCCTTACTGGTTATGGGCCTATTCAGGTTTTCTATTTCTTCCTGGTTCAGTTTTGGCAGTTTATATGTCTCTAGGAAAGCATCCGTTTCTTCCAGATTGTCGAATTTGTTGCCATAGAGTTGCTCATTATATGTTCTTATGATTGTTTGTATTTCTTTGGTGTTGGTTGTGATCTCTCCTCTTTCATTCATGATTTTATTTATTTGGGTCCTTTCTCTTTTCTTTTGGATAAGTCTGGCCAGGGGTTTATCAATCTTATTAATTCTTTCAAAGAACCAGCTCCTAGTTTCATTGATTTGTTCTGTTGTTTTTTTGGTTTCTATTTCATTGATTTCTGCTTTGATCTTTATTATTTCTCTTCTCCTGCTGGGTTTAGGCTTTCTTTGTTGTTCTTTCCGAGCTCCTTTAGGTGTAGGGTTAGGTTGTGTATTTGAGACCTTTCCTGTTTCTTGAGATAGGCTTGTATCGCTATATATTTTCCTCTCAGGACTGCCTTTGCTGTGTCCCACAGATTTTGGACCGTTGTGTTTTCATTATCATTTGTTTCCATGGTTTTTTTCAATTCTTCTTTAATTTCCTGGTTAACCCATTCATTCTTTAGAAGGATGCTGTTGAGTCTCCATGTATTTGTGCTCTTTCCACATTTCCTCTTGTGATTGAGTTCTAGCTTCAGAGCATTGTGGTCTGAAAATATGCAGGGAATGATCCCAATCTTTTGATACCGGTTGAGACCTGATTTATGACCCAGGATGTGATCTATTCTGGAGAATGTTCCATGGGCACTAGAGAAGAATGTGTATTCTGTTGCTTTGGGATGGAATGTTCTGAATATATCTGTGATGTCCATCTGCTCCAGTGTGTCATTTAAGACCTTTATTTCCTTGTTGATCTTTTGCTTGGATGATCTGTCCATTTCAGTGAGGGGTGTGTTAAAGTCTCCTACTACTATTGTATTCTTGTCAATGTGTCTTTGATTTTGTTATTAATTGGTTTATATAGTTGGCTGCTCCCATGTTAGGGGCATAGATATTTAAAATTGTTAGATCCTCTTGTTGGACAGACCCTTTGAGTATGATGAAGTGTCCTTCCTCATCTCTTATAGTCTTTGGCTTAAAATCTAATTGATCTGATATAAGGATTGCCATCCCAGCTTTCTTCTGATGTCTATTAGCATGGTAGATTGTTTTCCACCCCCTCACTTTCAATCTGGAGGTGTCTTCAGGTCTAAAATGAGTTTCTTGTAGGCAGCATATTAATGGGTTTTATTTTTTTATCCATTCTGAAACCCTGTGTCTTTTGATTGGGGCATTTAGCCCATTTACGTTCAGGGTAACTATTGAGAGATATGAATTTAGTGCCATTGTATTGCCTGTAAGTTGACTGTTACTGTATATTGTCTCTGTTCCTTTCTGATAATACTTTTAGGGTCTCTCTTTGCTTAGAGGACCCCTTTCAATATTTCCTGTAGAGCTGGTTTGGTGTTTACAAATTCTTTCAGTTTTTGTTTGTCCTGGAAGCTTTTTATCTCTCCTTCTATTTTCAATGATAACCTAGCTGGATAAAGTATTCTTGGCTGCATGTTTTTCTCGTTTAGTGCTCTGAATATATCATGCCAGTTCTTTCTGGCCTGCCAGGTCTCTGTGGATAAGTCTGCTGCCAATCTAATATTTTTACCATTGTATGTTACAGACTTCTTGTCCCGTGCTGCTTTCAGGATTTTCTCTTTGTCGCTAAGACTTGTAAATTTTACTATTAGATGGCGGGGTGTGGGCCGATTCCTATTGATTTTGAGGGGTGTTCTCTGCACCTCCTGGATTTTGATGCTTGTTCCCCTTGCTATATTAGGGAAATTCTCTACAATAATCCTCTCCAGTATACCTTCTGCTCCTATTTCTCTTTCTTCTTCTTCTGGAATCCCAATTATTCTAATGTTGTTTCGTCTTATGGCATCACTTATCTCTCGAATTCTCCCCTCGTGGTCCAGTAGTTGATTGTCTCTCTTTTGGTCTGCTTCATTATTCCCTGCCATTTGGTCTTCTATATCACTAATTCTGTCTTCTGCCTCATTTATCCTAGCAGTAAGAGCCTCCATTTTTGATTGCACCTCATTAATAGCTTTTTTTATTTCAACTTGATTAGATTTTAGTTCTTTTATTTCTCCAGAAAGGGCTTTTATTTCTCCTGACAGGGTATCTCTAATATCTTCCATGCCTTTTTCGAGCCCGGCTAGAACCTGAGAATCGTCGTCCTGAATTCCAGATCTGACATATTACCAATGTCTGTATTGATTAGGTCCCTAGCCTTCGGTCCTGCCTCCTGTTCTTTTTTTTGTGGTGAGTTTTTCCGCCTTGTCATTTTGTCCAGATAAGAATCCGCTGTTCTCCCTAAGTGAACTTGGTCTTGGCTGGATTTCTTGTTGATCTTCTGGGGCAGGGGCCTGTTGTAGTGATTCTCAAGTGTCTCTGCCCCAGGCGGAATGCACCGCCCTTACCAGGGGCCGGGCTAAGTAATCCTCTCAGGTTTGCTTTTGGGAGCTTTTGTTCCCTGAACGCTTTCCGTAGAGTTCCGGAGGCTGGGAATGAAAATGGCGGCCTCCCAATCTCCGGTTCAGAGGAGCCAAGAGTTAGGGGCCCCAGTCTTCAGTGGGCCTTTTAGAAAGTGGTCGATTATCTGTTTCTAGAATTGTTGTTTTTCTTCTCTTCAATCTCCTGTTGGATTCGTAGGTGTTCGCAATGGTTTGATAGGCTATCTAGCTGATCTCCTGCTGCCTGATGTCGTCTCAGCCTGCTACTTCTCCACCATCTTGACTCCTCCCCCTCTTTGTGCCATTCTTGTTACATATGTTACAACTACTCACATTATAAATTCCTCAATATGTTACAATTATTGCTTTAAGAAATTAGGAAAATCTATTATATGTGTATTATGTATTTACATATTTTAAAAATTTTAAATATTTGACTACATAGTTACATTTCTGTGATCTTCATTCCTTCCTATAGATCCAAGTTATTAACTGCTGTGTAATTTCCTTGTAGCCTGACAAGCTATTAGCATTTCTTGTAGTATAGATCTGTTTCAGTCTGTTTTTCAAGAGTACATACACCTCCATTTTCTGTCTTATTTTGGCAAGTCTCTCAGTGACTTCAAATAGGTGGGAGTTTTGAGGGAGTTAGGGGATAGAACAGATTTTATAATTGTTATCTGCAGCTGCCTTTGTTGGACTGAGCCACTTTAGCATCAGCAGAAGCTGAAATCCCTACTATTTATATTTTAACATACTAAATAATAGTCCTATTTATTCACTAAAGAAACCTTTATTTGGACTTTAAAGTGGGCTAGACATTAACAAAGGCAAAGCTTACTAACAGAGTTGCAAGTAATTTGATATGATTAGGAGACAGCATGCTGGGGAGAGTGTAAAGCAGCCTATGATGAAAATAGCCATGCAAACATACATGTATTTTACTTTGTAGGTTATAAGGAGCTGTTGATGGGATTTAAACAAAAGGGAAACATAAGCAGATATGGGGTTTTTCAAAGACCAATGGCATGGATGAAGAAATTATAAAGCAAAGCCAATGGGTAAAAAGATCAGTTGGAATACTCATAGAATTTGTGTGGATTTTAAGGAAAGGAGAGGAAATCAGGAAGCAGGAGGCAGAATTTGAGGATGATTCAGATTTTGAGAGTAAGCAAAAGTGATCTGATAGAAGGTATTGATCCCAAGTTTGGTCATTGAAAAAATCACCTTAAGTTCTGAATATCTGTTTCTTCTAAGTTTTACTGATGTAACTATCTAAACATGCTAGTGCATTTCTCTGACATATATAACAACAATTCCTGTCATCTGCTGTGTGCAGAGGACACTAAACAAGAAGGGACACAAACATCTCATCAGATCAGAAGCCCAGTATCCCAGAAGTTAGGAATTTTTTCCTGGTGTAGTGGTTCTTAATCAGAGTGCACATAAACACCAAGGGAGTTTTTTTTAAATATTTATATCTAGGTCCCACCCAGAGAGGCTGAAGTAATTGTTCTGGGATTTGGCTTGGGTATTGGAATTTCTGAAGCAATTGGTTTTCATACCTCATTGGCATTATAATCAACTGGAGGGCTTTGTTGTATCAAAGATCGGTAGGGCCCACTCCAACAGTTTCTGACCCACTCCAACAGTTTCTGACTTACTAGGCTTAGAGCAGGTCCTGAGAATTTGTATTTTTTTAATTTAAAAGATTTTATTTATTTATTTGACAGAGAGATATCACAAGTAGGCAGAGAGGCAAGCAGAGAGAGAGGGGGAAGCAGGCTCCCCACTGAGCCAAGAGCCCGACGTGGGCCTCGATCCCAGGACCCTGAGATCATGACTTGAGCCAAAGGCAGAGGCTTATCCCACTGAGCCACCCAGGTGCCCAGGAATTTGTATTTTTAACCAGTTCTCAGGTGCTGCTGATACTCCTGGTCTATGGAACCACATTTTGAGAACCACTATCCTAGAGATATTTGAAAATCCCAAAATGCAGTGAAAATTAAGTAATGCCATGGGTGCCATAATGTTAGGAATAAAGATTGCTTTGATTGATATGAAAATAGTCAGAAAAAAAAAAGTTTTCCATTCCACTTATAAAATTAACTGATCTAAGCCAAAATAAAAGGCCCAATAAAGATACAGAAGGATCAGCTAAATAATTAGAAATTCAACAGCCCATAATCAAGAAAAACTTGAATGTTAGCTATTCAGGTGATAAAGAGAGAGTTGAGTAAGCAATCTTTAAGAGAATGACACCAGGTGCTCTTATCTTTTATAGAGGGCAATTCAAGACAAAATTTATTTTGAGATGCTAATAAATTATTTAGACCAATGTAAGAAATAATTCTTCTCAAGGATGTTAATTAAACAAAGCTTACCCAGATTGCTTCTGGGGTAGGGTTTTTATGTTTCTTAATTCTAGAATGATTTGAATATATTTTTTTCCCAGACTGTGTACCTGTGACATCTGCATTTTCTACCTTCACTTTTGCCCACTGCTTGCACTTTTGTTCTATCTAAATGAATCTGGGTTTGGGTCCAAGACGGTGATGTTAGAACACCCTGAACTCACCTTCTCCACAGAACATACAAAATTATACCTACTTACAGAATAATTCTTCTTAAAGAAGAACTGAAGGCCCACTGAACTGCTTCTGCACAACAAAAGAGAGAATGGCAAAGAGAATACCAAAAGAGACAGAAACTCTATAACAAAGGGAACCCCTACTCCCAACATTGCAAACTGCAGCAGGGAGGGACAGTACTGAGGGAACATATTCCCCTGTCTTAGGCACAGGGGAAAAGCCTCTATAAAAGAACAACTAGCATATAAATGAGCCAGCTCTACAACTCCAGTGAATGGCAAGGAGGATGCTAGAACTCTCTCTACATGGGAGGGCCTAACAAAGGTGGTTTTAACTCCCCTTCCACCTTGAAAGCACAAACGAGTGGACTGTCTGGGTGCCTTATCCAGCCTGCTACTTCAAAGAGTCCTCAGCTCCAGCTATCCTATAGGTGCTTTCTCTGAGTAGTGTGTCAGGATACCCCAGCTTGCACCCACTTTACTTTAGCTGTCCTGCCAGGGCACCCATTGCATGGAGAGCTCATGGACCACACTGCCCACTGCCCACCAGAGCTTTAGTGGTCAAGGAGTTTACCAACACTAAACTAGACTTACAAGAAATGTTAGAGGAACTTCTTTAAATGGAAAAGAATTGGTCATAATTATATGTAAGAAAATTATGAATAAAAGATGTAAAATAAGATAGCATATAC